>QVRM01005141.1:17500-27002 GCA_003439945.1 Dermanyssus gallinae
TTTGTTATTCCGAATCTGCGTGTTCTGCGACCCACCCACACTCCTGTAACAAAGGTATGATAGTGCCGCAGTGCATGAGACAGTTACATCCTTAATTCTTGACAAGGCTTTTTTCCGTGTGACCATAGCGGTCTGGTAGCCGTCCTGACAGGTCGTAACTGATTGTTTTCGCTTAGACCCTTGCGCTCAAGTGCGGATGGTAATCCCGGTCATCTCAGTGTTCTGCCCACTATTCTATTGAGTTCGGCATGTTTTGTGAGCCTGCCAGTACGTTAGGCAGCTTAACGGGTGTAGACCATCAGCGCCAACCAGTTAACCACATGACATACATACATACATACATGAGAACAGCTTACAGACGGGGGTGCTATTTTAATAACCGTTGCGAAATAGAAAGGCGTTAATGGCCTTGGTCACAAGCTGACGCAAGAGCAGGGCTTGACACTATTCCCTGCTGAAAGAGTGCTAAGCTCTAAAAAAACGGTGCGCTCTCGATGTCTCATCTTTGCAAGCGCCGAGCGTACGTTGATTCACGTGCTCTTTTAGAGGTAACTGGTAAAATGCATTATGCACACCGGGCGTCGTTGTTAAAGCCACGTTAGTGTGGGACTCGCACCCACTAAAATCCAGTCGTCCTCTTTGCCCCTTGACGGGGGGTGGCCGCAGTACTGTCTTCTCGAGATTACTTCGCCTGGCCACTCCTTTTGCCATTTAGGCTGCTCGGCTTTGCGCGGCGGTCATTTTCTTTTCGGAGATACTTTCTGCGACTTTTTTTTACCATAATCCAGGATTTTAGGAAATACATTTTAAGAAATAAATAGCATCTACCAACATGATTATGCTCTTTAATTCGATTTTTGCATAATTATTAACTGGTGATTCCGACAGAGCACAAAGTTGACTTAACCATGCAGCATAGCAGGCTCAGGCACGGCATGTTGTGTTTCTAATATTAAATACCCCGTAGCCAAAAGAAAAACGTGCTTATTAAAGTTAGAGACATCGCTCAGAATAGCCATATCTTAAGCTGCAAGGCTTTCGCCTTAGAGGCGTTTGCTGGTGCATAGTTGCCAAACGTGGGCATATTCTTGCAAGGACTTCTCGTTTCGTACGAAGAACCTGCGGAATTTCTCCACACATGACGGGAGCACCTAGTGCATCTGGGCTATCTTGCGTCGTGTGCATATTTCTAAGAAGAGTTTGCATGATCGTGTGAATGGCTTCCTCTCAAGGATTATATCCCATGGCTAACATCTCGCGCCTACAAACGTTAAGTGTCGGCCTTATCGGCTCTTTGGTACTCTACCACAATGTTCGCGAAACCACCCAGGACTGCATCGTCAAAGTACTGCCGGAAGTTAAAGGGGCTCTGTTAACTTGACACCAGATCAGACATACCAGGACGAAACAACACCGGCTCTAGTAGATCTCCCTCTTGGCTACCGGTTTCAGACTCTATCGTTACATCTGTAATCTAAGAGAGAATTGAGGGATCTCGGAAGCCCTGCCACCGGTAGTAGTCTTGAAGGTTTTTTTGCCAACATTATGCTTGCTTCTTTCAGCAAACGCTTTTGAATGGCGTTTAGCACACATTTAGCCGAATGTGTCTTGATTGGAATTCTCGTTTGTTTCTACTGTTCTGTGCCTAGTTATCTTTCTTAGTTAGATTTGCACCATAGAAAATCGGCAAACAAAATGACGGTAAAGTATCATTGTACCAGTACTGCGGACACAAATATACTTAGTTCGCAATTATTATTATTATTATACGTAGCAGCAACCCGCCTCATGGAGGTCGGCGTCGTGACAAGCGTCCACAGCACAACAGAGCCGGATCGTCAGAGCCGGCATAATCGGGATTGTCATCGCAATTCGGCTTAGATTAAGCGGCAGACGGTCGGCCAATCAACCACAACGGCCGACCCTGCGCGCCCGATTCAATCGAATCCGATCTATGGGATCTATTCGATGGGGTCATCAGATTGTTTTCGATCCGATCGACTCGTATGGTCGCCGCTGTAGCGCATGCGATGAGGTGACCCTGCTCATGATACTGATGCTGGTGGCGACGCCCAACTGCGAGATGGGAGATCAAATGGACTCGATTTGACTTGACAAGCCGCGGACGGCACCGCCAGCCAGCACCGCCGACGACGACGACTAAAGTACTATATAGACACCGAGAGAGAGAAGGCTGAATTGATCGCCCTACAAGAACAGCAACAACAACAACAACAACACTACAACGATGGCGTTCGTACACGGGGCGAGAGCTTGCCGAGGTATTTTCGAAGATGGCAGAAAAATGAAGAAGGAAGGTGGATCAGTAGAGAGGGGCGGGGGAAGGAAATTCAGCTTGAAAAGAAAAACACACTTCATATTAACACCAGTAGATTAACCACCAGTGGGAGTGCCATTTCAATACTAGATCAAGTTTGTAGGCGGTGGTGGTTCGTGTGTGTGTGCTCCGTTATGCGTTTTGTCGAATTCCGTTGGAGACTACGACAGTGACGACGGAAGTCGCTTGTTGAAGGACATGAGGAGAATGCGAGCAATGCGATGCACAATACGGAGAACAATAACAAACGATGCATCAGCAAGAATAATAATAATATTTACAGGTACAATAACAACAGCCACACCACCAGGCTGCTGACGCTCTTATCGTCTACCCACTGCGTCACTGCATAGCCACTTGCTGCCGAAATGACAGGATGACGAACGAATGAGGTAAGGAAACTTGCAAAAAAACAGATGCACAGCAAATGTTCATGTCGATAATGAGGGAAAAGAAGGTGAAGGGGAGTGCGAGGGGGGATAGGACTTATATAAGGCAGAGAGGATCGAAAACGAGAAAGTTGCCACGTGATACAGAGACACTAAGAGAGAAGGATGTATATATATATATATATATATATAGGTGGGGGTTTAGTGGGATCGATGGAAAATATTAGGGTTTGCTGGCATATTTAGTACTTCACTTACTACAGAGCTGGTGAAGTATATGCCTGCAATTGGGGTTGCTACCACCACCCCCACTACTACAAAGACTACTGTCCGACGTGTTCGAAGCGGCCCAATGCCCCAGCGGCTATCAGTATACGCACCTTATTCACCACCATATGTATAGTTCCACACTTCTCCCCGTCCGAGTTATTTCTCGGGCTCTTGTGTTCTCTCGATCTATATTATACATAGTTTCCTCTATGGCTATACGATATTGCCATCGTATATTGCCAATGGTGGTTGGGATAGTAGAAACAGTTCACCCGCTTGCGGACCAACGAAGGTAGACCCAAGACTACGGCCACAACAACAACAAAAGACAACAACAGCAACAACAAAGACAACAACAACAACAACAACGACTACGGTAGCACCGTCAGCAGCAGCAGCAGCGGCAGCGGCAGCAGCCGCCGCCGCAGCGACAACAACGGTGGCCGAAACTTCGATCAAAGGCCAATTGCCGCCGCCGGCAAACGCCGGCCGCTACTTCAAACGAAGTCGCCGACGCGGCCGGCCGGATAGACGAACGTCTGCCTATACATCTATCCATTCTATCCATCCATCCGTGCGTCTATCCGTCTGTGTTGTAGTTGGCTCCGCCCTCAGAACGGCCGCAGCCCAACCGTTTGCCGGCTGACCGCTCTCTCTCCCCCTCTCTCTCTATCTCTCTCTCTCTCTCTTCACATATCGCTCCTCTAGCTCATTCCTCTCCATCTCCTCTAGCTCATTCCTCAGTCCTCGATTCCTTTACTCCCCTACTACGTCGTTCCCTTATACTCTGACGACGACGACGACGAGCGACCGATCACCGACTCACCAACAGATAGGCAGTTAGACAGACATACTATCAGAGAGTCAGAGAGTCACACAAGCTGACATACATAGATCGACAACACACCGACATGTAGTCACAGACAGCAGACTCAGCTAGCAGCAGCAGAGGCAGCGGTGGCGGGAGGGGTCCTTGTCGGCTGTGTGTGTCGGTGTTGTGCTCGGCGGGTGTGTGTGGTCGACTTCGACTTCAACTTCGACTTCGTCGTCCTCGTCGTCGTCGTCGTCGTCGTCGTCGTCGTCGTTGTCGTCGTCGTTGTTCCCGACGTAGTCTCCCTTCGGGCGTCTGATGCCGCTTCCCTGCCTGCCGCCTGCAAGAAGTGCCGTGGTGGCCACCGGGTGGCTACTGGACCCGCTGCTACTGCTGCTGAAGCTTATTGCTAAAGCTGCCGAGAGAGAGACTGAAGTTACTGAAGTTACTGAAGTTGTTGTTGTTGTTGTTGTTGTTGTTGTTGGCTTGCTCAACTGCTTCGGTCAGAAGTTGCTGTTGCTACTGATGGGACTGCGTTTCTCCTCTTTTCCTCCGCTTTCGCTGCTTCTGCTGCTGCCGCTGCTGCTGTTGTTGCCATCGGTGCTGTCGTTGTTGTTGACATTGTCGTAGCTGTTGTTGTTGTTGACATTGTCGTAGCTGTTGTTTCTGCACAGAAAAGCTCACTGCACACACTCGCGCGCCGGTAGTGGATACAGCATCAGTACAGTCATGAACAGCACCAGCATTACAAGCAGAAGCAGGCAGCAGCAACAGTGGTAGCAACAACAACGACAGTAACATTTGTGGCAGTAATAGACGACGTCAAACGGACAAGCCGGTCGGTGAGATCCCGCAGACGACCGAAACAAAACAGCGATATGGCGACAACGAATTTAGCGACAACCACATCATGGCAACAGTCAGCAATCACAACAACAGCACCGGCATCTACTCGATCGAGTATTAGAGTTCGATTGAGTGAGCCAACAACTGTATCTGATGTCCAGCAATCGGGAAAAGAAGTCATTACTATATATATATATATATATATATATATTTTTTTTTTTTTTATATATATCTGATAAAGACACATACATGTATAATGATTTGGATTTTTATCGACTGTAAAATTTATCTAGAAAACGTAAACAAATTGAGCCAGCCAGTAGCCGTATAATTAAAATGGAATCATTTGCACTATCTCACAAAAAGTCTACAAACTGCCCTACTGCGACTGACAGTCGCATCAGGGTAGCCTTTGTTTGTTTCTATATATATATATATATATTCTTTCTTTGCTTACAGAGAGTAAAACTTAAATGGAAAGGTGCATTTAGTGGGTATGATGTCGACGGAATAACGTCCGACCATCGGGACTGAGTCCCACACTTCATAGGGCTGACTGTACTCACTCAGTACAGTCAGTGTACTGAGTACTAACGCAGTACTAACCCTGCTGCGTTAGTACCTAAAGAATCTCCTCCATTGCGTAAATAAAAAAAAAAATATATATATATATATATATATATATATATGCAGATGGACAACCAGCAATGCAGGTTTTCCTCATATGAGCTGGTCACTAGTGGCAGAACGGAAGCGTAGATCATATACGTAGATAGGTGTGCGGGGGGGGGAGGCGGGGTAACTAAGCGGCAGCGGCTGAAGTCGTCTTGTGGTGGTTTGAGGCGAAATCCGAACAGGTGGTGATGGCTGTCATATGTGCCGTCAACATCATCATTGTTGTTGTTGTTGTCGTTGTCGTCATCGTCGTCGTGGTTAGGCTACTGGAGGACACGTCTCTGCCGAAGAAGCTGGCGTCCTCCAAGGTACCGATCTGCTCGCTCATTGAGTTTAAAGCGGCGCAAGAAGCACGGGGGTGGTGTGCAGGACTTTGTCGGTTGGTTCATCGTCTCTATCCCATCCTCATACATCGTCTCCCGCTCCCCCCCTCCTCCCACCTGTGCTCCTATTCTTCTTCTACAGGACCGCCGATGCGGTCCCAATAACCATGATCAACCATGATGAGCCGCGTTTGTGCGTCGTTTATTGTTCACACCTTCATCTGAAACAAGGTTACAAGTCGCTGCTGTCGCTTTGAGGCCGCGGCAGCAGCAGCGGCGACGTCTCGTAATAAACTCTCCGCCGCAGACAGCCCCCTCCGAGAGAGGGAGAGCGCACTCGGGTCAATTGTAATCATCGGTTCTTGGTGTTGTCGGTACTGATGTTGCTGCTGCTGCTGTTGCTGATAATGTTTTTTTACTGTTGTTACTGCGGTTGATGTCGTTGTTGGCGTCATCATCGTCGTTGATGTCGTTGGCGTTGTTGAAACTCTCGGATGAACTCTAGAGGACAGTGCCAGTCAACTGTCTTTCCTCTTGTCTCCGCTCATGCGGCGCCCCGTCCGTTCCCCGCAACAGAGACCGCGCCAAAAGAGCCTCATTTGTTTGGAGACCACACAGCCGTTCGTCGTTGTTGTCTCCTCATTTGACTCTGGACTGTCTTTCTTCTTCTTGTTGTTGTTCTTGTTCTGCAGCCGCTTCTACTGCCACCAACGGCCTCGATGAACTCGACGAGTCGCGCGGCAAGCTTCAAGTCTTGGTCCTGCGGGTTGTCACTTTTGATGGTGTGCTCGTTACAGTTTGATAGATGCTGCATTCTTGCAACAGGTGCCGCTGTTATTGCTCTAAGTGCAGCGATGTCTTTTGCTGCACTCAGCGCCAGTCATCCGATCGGGTATGGTTGCATGCTTACAAATGTATATAAATATATATATATATATATATATATATATATATTTTAGTAGGAGTACACACATGAAAACACCTGCAGCTTGAACATTTGTTTCCGACACCTTGCTCAGTTCGGTATATATATATATATATATATTATATACATATTATATACATATTATATGCAGTTGCAAAGATTAGCAGCACCGCTTTTTGTGCCGATGGCTGGGTGGCAGCTATCGTTATACCGATTATTTTGGGTGTTGTACTAATTATAGTAATATTAATAGTAAGCATAGTGAATATTCGGCTATCATCCTGAAGCATGGTGCTCTCGCCGAGTAGCTCGTATATATATATAAATTATAGATAAATGACTGATGAAAGTGCACAATGACAGACCTTTGGTACCATGGACCAGCAGAAGGGTGGCGACGGTCAGCAAGTTAGCGAGAGTTAAGAGCAATCTCAATCAATCAATCAATAGAATCATTGATTTCGTTTAGTACTAAAGTCAATCAAACCAGCGCTGAGCCAGAAGCCACAAGAAACGTCAAAAAGCTTACCCGGCTGGTGAACCGTCGTTGCAGATTGCCGTCGTGTTGTGCAGCAGAACCCGACGAAGTTTCGGCGGGGCCGACTTATCGCGCTCCTTGCCTTTGTCGTGGCCCGCGGCCTCGGACGGGTGCCGGTGGCCGTTATGGCCAAGACTGGTTCCGCTACCCCCGCCACCCCCGCTGCCGCTTGAGCGGTCGCCTCCGAAGCCACTGGCCGCGCCTTCATAGTGATCGGCCCGGTATCGGCCCGAGTTCGAGCCGGGGGTCATGTCGTCCTTGGACGCCTGGAATGCGTGGGCCATCTGCGAGATCGCCTGCACACTGGATGGCGCCATTGTAGTCGTGCTGCTACCTCCGGCCGTGGTTTTGCTGCTGCTGCTGACGATACCGCTGTTCATGGTTGTCGTCGATTCCGTCTGCGAGGTTGCAAGTTTGAGATGCATGTCAGACTTTGATATATATATATATATATATATATATACCAAAGCCAATAAACATGCATTATGCGTTTATTATTGCTTTAGCCCAAGTGTGCAAATGTAACAAAAAGAGTTTTTTTAGAAAGCAAAATATCATCAAAAAGTGTGCATTATTAAATGACTTTGCGCTGCAAGGCCAGCTCCAGTGCGGGGCTGAACAAATGTTGGCTGATGCTGTTACGACAGAAAGCGTCCCTAACCACAAGTTATTTGTAGGTTCTCATTGAAACATAATGCAAATACTACCATTCGGTATTTCATTGATAAAATGCGTATTCGCAGTCGACGCTAAATCAAACGGCAGTATGCCAACGCTGTTTTGCCAAAGATCCTGAGGACATTCATCTCATAATCACGTCTAAACTGTGAACGTCGTCCTAAGTGAGAACGATGTTGTTTTCGCGGAGGAGATTATATCCGTAGGTAGACAGTGTGAAAGGAGACACTGCATCTTTTACTTTTTTATGGTACCAGATTGACGTTCACAAAATTGCATTGGATTCAATAACTTACCCTACCTCCCCCCCGCCCCCACTTCCCAAACTCTACACATTTAAATCGTGTGAACTACTTGTTAAATGCATAGCATCATGAAAACCCAAAAACATGCATGCCACATCGAGACACGCAAACGTGACATCATTGGCCCCGTAAACGTGACGTGACTTGCGCGCTATCATTCAAGCTAACAGGGATATCAATAAGCTGATTACGTTTGATGGTAAGTTTTCTCGCTCGCTCGCCCGCTCGAAAGAACTCGATTGAGGAAGCTTTGCTCTACTGGTAGCGCACACATTCGCCGACTCTAGCCTTATCGTTGTTTCATCGTTGTCGCCTCACTTCAGGCCTCAGTCGACAGAGGTGCGTTAAAAAAAACCGAGCAAGGTGGTTTAGTGGCAAAGCCTTTGCCTTGCATTCGGGAGGACTGGGTTCGAGACCCAGACCGGCCACTCTTAAATTGGTTTGCATGGTTACCAATTTAGACAAGGTAAATGCCGGAGTGGAATAAACTTAGCCATGACATGAAAAATCCGTACACGGGCAATTGCCTTACGGGAAAAAAAAATAGGCTGGCCAGGACAGACTGGCCAGAACGAACTAGCCAGGCTGTACGTGAGCCTTGGGATGCGTGCATGCAAACGCGCACTTCGCGCCACGTTCACGGTAGCGTACCTTAACGGCGGTGGCGAGCATTTTGACCATGTCCATGCCGGTTAGGCTGGCGTAGATCTTCGCCGTCTGCTGCTGAGGCTGCGGCAGGGGATCGCCAACCGACGGCGCGATCAGCATCACCAGCGACGCTGTGGCCAGCAGAAGTGACATTGCCAGCTGAAATGAGGGACACAAAACAAAACGGGCATTTTGTCACTGACAAAGACTGACAAATACACACACACACACAGACACACGGACATCTAAATATTTGTTTACGAATCTGTACTAGATGACTAGTAGTTCACGAACGGCCTCAGCAGGCAAGCACATTGCTTATAGAATGCTATCCGTGGTGTTTTGTGTTACTGTTGTTCTTCAAGGGCGGTTGTCTTCATGCAGCAATTATAGTCATAAGTACCTATGTCTCCGGCTTCTGGCTTAAAGAGCGCCGCACAGGCTAACCTGAAAACAGGTGCATTGCATAAACGTTCATATAAACACACACACACACAACACAGCACAAACACGCACACTGTGTATACATGCAGTTCGGTTGGGTCAGCCGACAGATTAAAGCAGCACCTTCCCCTTCCCTAACCACCATTTGCAACTTGCATCTTACCAGCAGCGGAGCGCACCAATCTGAACACATTGATTGAGTGAAGAGTCACTATCGCAAGCACTATCACAAACACGTTTTTGTTGTTGTCGCTAGCGTTGTTGTTGTTGCTGTTGTTGTTATTTCAACTACTGTAAACAGTGTTGTTGTAT
>QVRM01005142.1:0-146652 GCA_003439945.1 Dermanyssus gallinae
AGAATGCTGCTAAAGAAGATCGTGACCGTCGGAAAAAGCAGTTGTAGAGTTGAGGAATAGATAACCGTTCCCACGTGCTACAACTCTTCTGAAATCGGGGCGCACGGCCTTTGCATGTACACACAAGAAGGCAGATAAGCAGAAATGCTACCGTTGTGGGCAGGAGGACCATGTAGCCCGTGACTCTAAGGCGGTACTCCTAAACGCTATGTATGCAACGACGAGGGCACATAACAAAATCCACAGCATGCCTCAAATGTCTCCAACTTCTCAAAACTAAGAGCAGGAGCGCCAAACTGTGAGGCAAGCTAGCAGGGACAAGACAGGGCATGTAGAGTTAAATAAGAAGAAACAAAGAGCCTACGACCGAACAACAAGCTGTTGCCAATGTCTTAAAGATACCCTACGAATAGAGGACACAGGGGCCAAGGGCGGCTAGAGGTTCGACCCAGCGCGACTTCTCCGCACAAAAATGATTAGCGAAATCAGCATAATTCAGGCCAATTGCACAATAGAAGCAGGCCGGCCCATGATATGCTAGAAGAAATAGCATATAGAAGAAAAACTGATAAGATGGTCTTTAGCGAAGCCAACAGGAGGAAACCGAAAGAAGAATCAGAGACTTGGGACAAAGACCCTACGCTAGACACAGCGCTCTTAATTAAACAAATTGTACAGGTGCTGAAAGAGGACACGGAAATGGGCTTTGCTGGATCGAAGTAAAAGAAGACGGCAGAATATATTCTGCCTACATCAGCCCCAACTGCTTGCACGAAGATTTCGAGGCTTCCTAGATGACTCGCAGAATCGATGCGCGACACGAAAACCGGAAACGAAGTCCTAATAACCGCGGATTTTAACTTACCGTCAGAAGTTGGGATCACCTCGAGCCGATAAAAGGGGTATTTCTTTACTAGATGGGCCAGCATCACTCGATCTTCAAGTATTAAACAACGGAAAAGAAGCTACTTTCCACCGCCACAGCAGCAAGTCTTACGTGGATATTACGTATGCAACGACATCCTCGCGCCAAAAGCTATAAGCTGGAAGGTTCAAGTGAACAAGGAAGACCTGAGCGACCATTACTGCATTCAGAATCGACTAAGGATTCAAAACCTTCGGTCAGTTCCTCCCCTAGAAGCGATTTAAAGTCACAGACGAGTCAAGATTCAAAGACGAACTCGGGAAAATAAAAGCCTTATGATCTACAAGAACTTCTTGTAGAGGCGTGCAAGACTACGTGTACCAACAGCGCTCACCCCTGGCGAGAAAACGTCACGCCTAAATGGTGGTGGATGCAGGAGATCGCAGGCAAACGTAAATAGTGCTGCAAAGCGAGGCGTGCTCTCAAACTGAAACAACGAGACCCATACGCACGCAATCAAGCATTGCAAGAGTATAGGAGAAACCGGGCCTTACTCAAGCAAGCCATAGCCGACAGCAAAACTAGGGGCCATAGAAAGCTCTCAACGAGGTCGAGGACGATCTCTGGGGAAAACCTTACAAGATAGTCAGGAGGAATAGAAAAATACTCCTGTTTCCTTAGACGAAAAGCAAGCCAAACGCGGTCCTAACTAAGCTGTTGCCGACCACGCACCTTTCGAAAGGGCTATTTATGAGAACATTCCCAGGCTGGAAGATGAGAGCGAATTTCCGTCTATTCAACACACGAGGTTATGCGTAGCTCACAGGTAAAAGACCGGAAGATCCCCGGATCAGACGGGGTTCCCCTGAGACAGTGAAACTTCTCTCTACGGAGCACCCTGAGACAGTAGCTGACTCTTCAATGTCCTGTTCAAAAGCGGCACTTTTCGCTATCTTGGAAGCGTGCTGAAGTCGTCCTTATTCCCAAGGAAAACGGGGGATACCGGCCGATATGCCTGCTGAGTGCGCTGGCAAAAAGATACGAGGCCATAATTGAGGAAAGACTAAGGCCCTTCGCCAAGGAACACGGCCTGCCTTCGGACACACAATACGGTTTCCGCAAGAACCGGTCAGTCCTAACTGCAATACAACGTGTTGCAAGTAAGGCGGATCCACTACGAAGTTCACCATACAGGCACGACAGCTCCTCCTAGTCGCCCTCCTAGACGTAAAGACGCCTTTAACAGTCTACCAAGGAAAACCATTCTGGACTCACTGATACGAAAAAAAGTCCAGTCGTATCTCGTAATGTAATTTCCGGCTACCTAAACGGTTATTAACGGCCAGGCCAGCTTCCAAATGACAGCCGGGGTCCCGCAGGGGTTTATACTGACTCACTTCTCTGCAATTTAGCTTACGACGACGTCCTCTGTCTGACAGGCCTGCCCAAAGGAGTGGGCACAGTAGCCTACGCCGACGACCTGGCGATAGCCGTGCAGGCTAAAACTGCCGACGAACTTAAATTAAATATGAAAAAGGTGTTTACCTGACGTCAGAGTGAATGGGCCCAGCGTGACTTAAACTGGCCCCTGAAAAAAGCAAAGCAATACTCCTCACGGGAAAAAGAGGATCCGCCCGCTTACTCTACAGCTTGACGGCGAGAATATTAAAATGGTAAAGAAAGTCCGCTACTCGGGGTCACACTGGCTACTGCGATGAATGGCCTCAGCCACATAAAAAAGCAACGACAAAAGCAGCAAAGGCAGTGTGTGCTATAGCCAAAATTCTGCCAAACATCCATGGCCCCCGGGCCCGCACAAGGGCACTGCTAATGACGGCCGCGGAATTGATTGCATTATTTGAAGCGCCAATTGGGTGAGAGCAACTCTTAATACGAAATAGCTAAACATATTCTACGGAGGACCCAGAAGGTGGCAGCCCTAAGGGTAATCCAGGGGTACAGCGCAGTCAGCACGAATGCTGCTCTGGTGCTGGCAGGGTCGATACCCTGGGATCTCAAGGCACTCGAAAAGAAGCGATTATGGGAATTAGGTGCCCTACCCAGACGGAAAAAGACAGTGAGAGACACGACACAATTACGACATGGCAGGAGGAGTGGAACGCCATTCCCCTGGGGGTCCCGGAGGATCCCTGCGCGTATTGCTGTCAGATATTAAGGCATGGATAGAGAGACCTGGAAGAGACCTCACCTTTCACCTCACCCAAATCCTCATAGGACACGGAAACTTCAACTTGTATTTGTTTCGAATTGGAAAGGCTTCATCGCCGCAATGCATATTCTGCCAAGAGGCACATGAGGACACTCCAAATCACACACTGCTGCAGTGCTCGGCCTAGGAGGCTGCGCGGTTAAGGACAAGCAGACTTGTCCAAGTGAAATAGGCCAGGGGGGAGACCCACTACGAGGTCAGCGATCCACCTCGGTCCAGCTTAATAAAGTTTACAGAATACATTGTCTCCAGTAAACAGACCTGGAAACTGGGAGCAGCTACGGCAAAAGAAGTCCTCCAGAGAAACATGAAAAGTGTAAAGAAAGACAGACACAACTGCGGGTTTAACCCGAAAGCATCCATAGAGAAGTGCAGCTTGAAGAAAACGGGCTTGGCAGTGGTGCACTGGCACTTCTAAGTGGTCCTGATCCTGGAAGAAGACATTTGGTCATGAGTAGCCAACTGTGTGATCCTACGCCGATCTCGCATAGTCAAAAACTGGCTTACGCTCACTGTTAGATCTGCACCTTTGGTTCACTCCAGGGTGTAAGAACCTACTGATGGTGTTCTTATGAAGTCCTAATGTGGTTCAGCATAGGCCTCAGTTTTTGTCTTTTCGTTATTTGAGAGATTCTTTGTACGACCCATGGTTTAAACATAAGCTTCGCCGTTAGTTCGGAACAACGACTGAGTTGTAGAATATTTTGCTGGAGACAACGAAGCGGAGGCAAATTGCGGACGCATGTGGAATCGCTCCTGGAAAATATCGTCAGATACCAGTACGGAAGACCCTTTCGTCTCTTTCTCTGTGCGGGAACCGATACACTTGGTGACTAGCAGTCTTTGCTGCAAAAAAGGTGAACTCAAGGTGAATATTCGTGGATCTCTGACTCCCAAAAGGTTCGCTACGAGGATAACTTGGGTTCAGCTTAGTCGCATGTGCAGTGCCATCGTTAGGAAACTACGGAAGCTACACCGCTAAGTATTCGTCCCATTTCTTTCTCGGCGTCCCTGAAGTTACGTGGTTTTCGATATCTCTGTAGTATTCTCGAGACACTTTGCATCTGCCATAGAGCAGTACAGCGTGCGCGCCGCCATCTTGGTTTCGCCATACCTAACAGCGTGGCTTAGCCAGTGGCTTCTCGCCCCAGTTGAGCGCTGCGTGTGAGAGTAGACGTGCCGGCTGCCAAGTCCGGCGGACAGTGCAGACAGGCGAGTACTATCCGCACACTCAGTGCAGACCGCTTAGGCGGTCCGCCAAGTAGGCAGCGCGAACTAGTTCCGGCGAGCTGATTCGAAATCAAGACTTCTCCAGTAATCACTGACCTGTACCTCTGTTGCGCTTTTTGCCACCGAATTTGGCTGAGATAGTCTATAGACGGTAGAAGGGTCAAATAAAGGAGAATTATGTCGACGTATCGGGAGCCGCCGGACAAGGGAATAGGAGCAGCAGAGGAAGAAGAGATCTCGATGTAAGTCAATGTGGACGCCGTCGTGACGGAAAAAGAGGCCGCGGATAACGGAAAGCCGACGGATAAAGGGAAGACCGCAGAGAAAGGCAAAGAGGATAAAGTGGCCGCAAAGCCAAAAAAGGAAGAGAAAAAGGAGGAGAACAGTCAGCTTATTACGATGCTGCCTCAATGCACCGTAATTGACGCCGAATACAACGGACCGCTTAAACAGCTCGGAATGGTGTTTGAGGCCGCGTATAGGGAGGTCATTAGCACTAAGAATGTACACGTGGCTATTAAGGAGAAGATGATCCTTCTGCTGGCAGAAATGAAGGCTGCCATGAGAAAAGAGGAGGACGATCGAAAAGAAAGAGAGCTGCAGAAAGAGAAAGCCAACGGGACTCCTACCCCGCCGGATCTTCTCAACAAGTGCAGTTGCGACACAAAATGCCTGGACATGGTAGATGCACTCTGCGAGACGGACCCGGTAGTATTGGTGCCGACTCTGAAAGACCCAGTCGATGAGATCAATAAATGCTTATCAACTGCACTTCAGAGGAGGACTTGAAGAACTCGTGAAGCCAGACTGGCCGAGCAGGTGTACACGCACACCAGGCTGCAGAAGTCCAGTATCATTAAAAAGAGTCCGATGCGACTACTCGTAGTTCGCGAGGACCCGAAGGATGATGCCGTGACGTAGGATAATATGTCCGTGCAGTTCGGTGGCCTTAGGTCCAAGACGGCCCAGAAGATCGGTGAGATCGAGACTCGTTACGTCACAGAAAGGGGTGATGGGGATAAAGTAACTACAAGGGCAGTAGTTGGTCTACGCTTTCCCAAGGCGCGCAGCCTAGCTAAAGAGAAAGCTTTCCTTAAGAGACTTCTACAGAAAGCCAATGAGGTTGCGACTCTAACTGGAATCGAACAGAGTAAAGTCCCGATTCCTTGTTACCTGATCAGCGTACAGGAAGGCGGGTACCATACCGGTCGTAAACTACTGGAATGCCTTGCCCGGCATCTCGGGGTCCGCCTCGGGCTGACTACTTGCAAGAACGGACGCAAAGGGACGACCTGTGACGAAGGCCAAGACGGCACTGACACTAAGAGGAGGAGGAGGTGTGGTAAGGAGGACAAGAGTACTACCTCAATCGTCCTGAAGAAGAGTGAGACCGCCTCCTACGCAGATGTTCTGGGGCTTCAGCAGAAGCTAGATTTCAGAAAGCATGGGGTACAGGTGAAGCAGTGGTTAAAGTTGGTGAGCGGAGACGTTAAATTGTGGTATCGGAGAGGGCTGTCGGCGGTACAAGGACCTTTGTAGACGCCCTCACAAAGGAGATCGTTCTTGATAAGGTTAGTCTGGGAGAAAAAAGGGTGCTGATTAAGCAGCTTCCCCCGCAGACAACCGAGGAAGGCATTTCGAAAGCCCTTTCTTCGTTGGTGGGTACCAACGGCTCCTTTAAGGTGGACAAGCGGCGCACATGCGGCGGAGGAAAGTTGACAGCTACACTAACGGCATCGTTGGGCGCAACTAAGCGTCTATTGAACGCTGGTAAACTTGTAATGGGGTGGTCCACCTGCCCCATTGTTGAGTGGCGATCGGTTCCGTGCTTCTCGCGATGTCAGCGTATTGGCCATCGCGGCCTGGAATGCAAAAATCCACCAGTAAATGGCTGGCTGTGCCACAAATGTGGGCAAATAGGACACATTGCAAGAACTGTGAAAACGCGGAGGCTTGTTATACGTGCGAAGTGAAGGGACACTGAGCGAGGTCTATCATGTGCCCCGTCTACAGGGAGTGGATCCTCTACGGGCGCAGGACTTCCTTCCCTCTTAAGCAGGTGGCTTCACCGGCGACTATAGCTGAAGAGGATGTGCAGGCGCGTGCGCAGGAGTCGCTGACAGACGCTGGAGCAGCGAAAGCAAAAGAAACACCGGATACTGGAGCGAGCACCACCACTAGCGGCAAAGGTTTTACGCAAATTCTGCGCGACAAGCGCGCGGCGCCTAAAGCGTGCCCATAGCTCTCCCGGCGCGCAATTCCGGACGTCAAAACCACGAAAAAATGATGGCCAGTAGACAGGATTGCGTCAGCATTTTGCAGTTAAACTGCAACCGTAGTAAATCTGTCCATAGTATGCTCGAGACTAATGTTAGACACCGTAAGGCAAAACTTATGTCTTCTGAGCGAACCTAACGTCGCTTTTGCCAAACGCAATGCGCAGATATTAAGAAAAGAAGTATCTGCATCGTGGAAAACAGAAGAGGTCTATAATATAAAGTTGTTGACAAAGGAAGCGGCAAAGGATTTTCATGGGTTGAACTCAAAAACCTTGGTCGTATTTATTCATGTTATAGTAGCCCCAACGGGTCACTAGCAGACCTGCAAGATCTACTTGAGGGCATTACTATATCGGCGCGGGCCAGTTTGGAGCCGCTGGTTATCTTTACCGGTGACTTCAACGTCTGCGTCGCCCGTGTAGGGTTCGAAGGAAACCAATAGCAGGGGGCAGGCTGTTATGGAATGGATGGCCAGAGAAGACATGGTGACTATGAACACCAGTGAGGCTACATATTGCTCCTCAAGAGGAAGAAAATCCTAAATTGACCTTACAATCTGCAAGGCATCGCAACGCGCACATGATTACTGGGTGGCAAATGCTAAAAGAAGAGGAGAATCTCAGCGATCACCACTGTATCGAGTTCAAGGTGAAGGGAGCTGGCCACAGAGAAAACGATACCACCTCAAGCCAGGCGACATGTATGGCGGATAAAGGGTAACGGACGCATAAAAGGAAGCATTTGAAGGGCTGTTTGAGAGCAACGGAATGCCGGAAACGGCGGATTGCGTTGGCTCGAAGGGAGTGCATACGCCTTAGACGTATTTACACTCGAGCGCGAAGAAGTGAAAAGGACACCGAGCAAACCCATCATCTAAATATTGAGTACAAAAGGGCGAAAGGCTGCTTGCAAAGAGAGATCAGCAAAGCAAGGAAGCTTGTTGGCAAGCTCTGATTGAGCAGGTTGACTCGGATCTATGGGGCAAGCCGTACAGGATCGTCAGAAGCAAGATTGGCGGAGCAAGGAGTGAGCATCTGGAGGAAGACGAGAAGCTGTGGGTGATTAACACTCTTTTCCCACAGCACTCCCGTTTTGATCGGACAGCTTTTGAAACGCTGTCGGATAGTGAAATAGAGGAGACTGACGTCCCCGAGGTCACTCCAGGCGAAGTTGTTTGCTGCGGCGGAAAGGATCAAGCTTGGAAAGGCACCAGGCTTGGATAGAATACCGGTGGGAGCTGTTAAATTTCTATTTAAACAGTATTCCTCGCTAGTGGCGAGGATCATCACAAAGATCTTTCGTACGGGTAAGATTCTCGAGAGCTGGAAGGCCGCCGAGCTTGTACTGCTGCCTAAGGGCAACGAGTCGTACCGCCCAATTTGCTTGTCAGCACTTTGGCCAAAGGAGCAGAAGCCATTATAGAGGATCGACTGAGGACTTTTGCAGAGGAGCACGGGCTGTTCTCAGCGATGCAGTTTGGGTTCCAAAAGCATAGGTCTTTTTTGTCGGCCATCCATAAAGTTGTGGCAAAGGCCGAACTTATTAAGGAGTCCACCCGGAAGACCAGGTGGTGCTGCTGGATGTAAAAAATGCGTTCAACAGTATCCCGTGGAAAGTGGTTCTGGAAAAGAACGTCCCTCCGTATCTGGCACGGTTAGTTTCCAATTACCTGAAGAATAGGACGGTCGAAAACGGGCGCACCAAAGTGGAGATAACTGCCGGAGTGCCGCAGGGTTCAATCATTGGACCACTCCTCTGGATTCTGGCATACGATGACGTCCTAAACATTCAGCTTGTTCCACCTGGAGTAGAATTAGTCGCCTACGCGGATGATCTTGCTGTGACCGTCAGAGCCAGGACTAAGATTGAGCTAGAGGCATACGTCAATATTGCGCTAGCGGATATCGATAGATGGATGAGAGGTGCCGGCCTAATACTCGCCCCCCCAGAAGAGTGAGGCGATTTACTTATCGGGAAAAAAAAAATGCGGCCCTTTAAAGCCTACGCTATCTGGCGAAAACATCGAGCTAAACGACACGGCAAGATACCTGGGTATACATCTGGACCGGGGACTGCGGGGATCCCCTCATGTGAGGATAGCGGCCGCGAAGGCGCAAAAGGCGGCTAATGACATTGCCCGCCTGTTGCCTAACACGCACTGCCCCAAAGATAGCCAACGGAGGCTACTAATGTTCGTGTCCGAGTCGATCATCCTTTTTGGCTCGCCAGTCTGGATGTCGCCTACAATAGACACATACGCTACGACGAAGCTCTTGGGGAAGATTCAGCGGATCGGCGCCCTTCGCATCATCCGGGTATCGCACCATCAGTACGGCGGCCTCGCTTGTACTGGCAGAGACGGTGCCCTGTGAAAGGCAGCCGAACGTCGACGCCTTTGGAATGAGCCAGCTAAGGAATTCGAACAGAAACGCGAGGTAACACTCGACCGGTGGCAGGAGGAGTGGGACAGTATCCCGGACGGACAACCAGGAGCGCCTGTGAGGAACCTTATTCCGAACATCTGCCAATGGATGAATCGTCCCGGGGGTCGTCTTACTTACTCGACAAGCAGGACATAATGATTTAAAGCTTCCGAGACTACCCCCACCGCCTGTGCGTAGTTACTCTTCTCTGTCAAGGATCCCGCAGGCCAGAGGGTCATCTCTAAGGGGGGATACATATATGTAGGCACTGTCGTGCATATATGTAGGGTGTTACGCACGACATCTCCGATATCGAGCGTTGAGCATTTGGCGCCGCAGTATTAGTTATTTTGGAGCGCGCCAGCAGACGCCACTCGTCTCAGATATGATCAATATGCTACAGGTCAACGGCGTCAGGTCAGAATTACGACGACACCACGCGCACTACGATGCGCACTAAGAAGAAAACACGAATCTGTGTAGAGAACAAGAGTGAAACTTATACGATGAATAAACTAGGTCAAGAGGTGAGAGGGACAAGCGAAAGGTGAGGCGTGGTTCATAGTGCTAACCGAGATCGGACCGAATAGTCACTCGCAAACCAGCACTCAACGGGAGTGGTTAGTTGCCACTCTATAAGGTAGCCGCGGGATATCTCGCCTTCGGGGAGATACCCAAACCCCAGTACGTACCACCTTCGCTTGGCTACCTCGGATCCTCGCGATCCACCCCCAGATCTAATTGTTGTCAATTAGTAATAAGCGTTAGGTACGTAACATTTGGTGTCAGAAGATTATGAAGGACTCGCACTCCCGGCGCAGTCAACATCGCAATTTGTGACTGCAACTCATCAGCGCTTCAAGCCACACCCAGAACAGGTTATCCGTCTCTATTCAAAGGCTCACGTAGCCGTCGTAAAGACTGTGGCTAGTGCAACCGGCACTGTAGCAGTATCACCGTTTATGGTTCGGCGCAGATCTACTTCTTGACGTTCAGGTCGGTCGTATTTACACCTTCTTACCATGTCTGAAGAGTCTAAAGTAGAGCTAGCGCGAGTATATCGCGAAGCTAGAAGACTAGCCCGCGCTTCGTTCACAAAGAAGAAGCAACAAATAACGGAATTCCTTCACGATGCTACTTACAACGAAGACACTAAGAAGAAAGCGGCTCAGCTTCTCCGCCATATTGAGGAGTTAATACTCGAAATGAACAAGCTCAATGCTAAGTTACTTCCATTCCTATTAAATATGGAACAAAAAGACAGAGAGGCGGCAGAAGAACGAACCGCCCAATATAGATTCGATGGTCTTGATATAGTCCACAAATTGCAAGATTTCATCTCTAAAGGTGCAAGTAACGACGCACCCCCGCCCTCCCCTGCACTTCCAGTCTTCACCCACGACAATTCACACAAGATTCCGAAGTTCGCAGGGGACGTTAAGCGCTTCAAGGAGTGGTGGGAGTTTTTCGCACTCTACGCACACGACAATCCACATTTCACGGACATCGAGAAGTTTAAACATCTACGCGACACACTCGTCGGTCCAGCCGCACGGGAGATATCGCATCTGGGCTTCTCCGCTACGCAGTACAGCACCGCGCTCGACATCATCCGGAGTAAATTTGGACAGGAGAAGACGGCAGAAGAAGAGCACATCAGAGATATTCGTCGTCTATGCTCCTCGTTGGATCTTCGCCGCCACGAAAAACTAAGTTACTTTACTTCAATACTCTCACAAAACATTAGAGCGTTAAATAGTCTAGCGACACGCTATCAATTACCATATCACCGATGGTCCTGGATTGTCTGCCTGTGAACATGAAAGCCAGATTTATTAGAAGCTACAATGAAAAATGTAAATCACCCGAATATACCACATGCAAGCTAGAAGCACTACTAGAATTTCTCGAAGAAGAAGTCCGCATCAGCCAAGCTATAGGCAGCTCATTCATACACAACAATTCACAAAAAATCAAACAACACTACGCATCTACACACTACCCTAACACTACAAACAAAAATCACACACAAGCTAATAGCAACAATGACAGGCGTGAATATGCATTTTCGGTGAGCTCTACATACCCGTGTATATTCTGCAGTGGTACTCACGAATCTCACAAATGCAGAAAAGTGCTATCGCTTGACACTCGTAAACAAATACTGGAGCAACAGAATGCGTGTTTTAAGTGTCTAAGAAAAAATCATCTTGTTAGCAAGTGCAGAAGCAAGAACATAGTGTGCGAAGTGCAAGGGCAAACACTACACTATTATGTGCGCAAAGACAACTTCACTGACAAACACTTCCACGCCACAATCGCACAATCAGACATCCACCAGTAATTTTACATGCAAAAACTCTACAGACTCTAACGCAACACTACTACAGACTGGGTTCATTCGTGTAGCATCAGGCAAGATGCGCACAATATGTAGAGTGTTACTCGACTCAGGAGCGCAACGCTCATATATATCACAAAGACTCATCGATATTCTTAAAACAAAACCAACCAATTCCCAATCGATGATTACATACACCATAGGAGGCAACGTCTCAAAAATACAAGCATACGACATATACGAAGTACACGTTCAAAGTAGATTCAGCCAAAAAAAAACACTGTCTATAAGTTGCTTAGGCATCCCCGAAATAACCAAGGGTTTACTGCCAGTAGTTGGCGACACACACGGTTTAGCTCACATAGCCGACCATATTGATGGTGATTATTCTTACTCAATCGATGTGCTCATTGGAGCTGACTATCTGCCAGAACTACTTTTGGGCGATGAGCGCATATTTGGCAAGCTCGTAGCCGTGAACACAAAAATGGGTTGGTTCTTTTACGGCAAGAACACCGCATCCTTTAACAACGCCGATATAGAAGCTAGCCTCTGTGCGTTATATGCGATGCAACCATGCAGTCCAGTGCCACTGCTCACTATCTCTCCATTGAAAAAACATACACGTTCAGACAAACAAGATATTGATTTTTTATGGAACACGGAGTTATTAGGTCTCGGCGATCTTACTGAAGATACCCAACCACACACTGCACACGAGCTCACGAATTTTTTTAAAGATACTGTGCGTAGACTCCCAAATGGTCGTTACGAAGTTAGCCTACCATTTAAGGATAATATTCGTACTTTGGGAGACAACGAGAAAATAGCCATGTCCAGGCTGAAAAGACTGCTCGTAACTTCGGGCAAAGACAAAACAATGCTAACGGCAATAGACCAAGAAATAGCTAAGTATTTAGAAAAAGGTTATGCCGAGCTAGCTCAACCAAGAAAAGGGGGATATTTTGCGCATTATTTACCCATATTAGCGGTAACAAAACGCAATCCTACTCCCACAACCGATATAAAAGTTAGAGTAGTGAGAGACGCAGGCGCCAGACAACGAGACGAAGCCTCGTTAAACGATGTTCTCTTTCAAGGGCCAAATCTTCTTCCAGACATTCTTAAGATTATCTTTCAATTTCGCGGCCACAGAATAGCACTAGTTTCCGATATAGAGAAGGCTTTCCCGCAGTTTAAAATGAACCCAGAACATAGAACCTTTTTGAGATTCTTTTGGCCGTTTGGCATTTCGAAAGATTTAAAAGCACCAATAAAGGAATTCTGGGGTACAGTACTAGATTTTGGCTTGATTTGTAGTCCATGGTTACATTGCCAGGGCGTCAGGCATCATCTAGAAGAAGAGATTAAAAACAGACCCGAACATGCAGATTTTCTAAAAGAAGGGTCACTAAGTTTCTATATGGATGATATAGTTAGTGGCTCAGAAACTATTTCCGAGGGCAAAAACAGATTCGGAATTCTTCACAACGTCTTTCAAGCGGGTCATTTCTCTTTAAACAAATGGGCGACCAATTCACAAGAATTAGGAACATCTATTCAGGAAACCCTACCAAATGCAACTGTGTCTTTCAATAATGAACAGTTTAAGTTGCTTGGCATGCTTTGGGATCAACGTTCCGATTTGATAGGCGTTTTCACCGAAAATGCAATCGCCTCACTAAGAAATAACAGCCCGTCGAAGAGATCTCTATTGAAAGGACTGGCGCAGCTATTCGATCCACTAGGTATCATGTCACCAATTACTATTAACGCTAAAACGCTACTCCAAAAGCTATGGCAGCAAAAGGTTGACTGGGACGATGAACTGTCGGACACAAATCGCGCAGAATATCACAATATTATTAGCCACTTGGAGAACAGGGACACACTGAAAACGCATCGTGTAATTGGAGACAAGCACAACAAAAACATCCTTAAGCGAGAACTGCACATCTTCTGCGATGCTAGCCAGTCCGCTTACGGTTGTGTCATCTACCTTAGGGAAATGTGCATGAACGGCAGTGCATCGACTTCTTTTGTTATGGCTAAGACGAGAGTCGCACCGCTCAAGGCAAAACCTACCATACACCGCTTAGAATTATTGGGCGCGTTGATAGCAGCTAAACTAACAGCCAAAGTGAAACATTATTTTAACCACCCAATCGATTCTATTTCGTTCTGGTGCGACAACGCATCTGTGTTGGGCTGGGTAAGAGATTCCCCAGAGCGTTGGAAGCCGTTCGTAGCAAATAGAATTAAAGAGATACAAAAGCTCTCTAACCCGGCCGACTGGAGCTATGTTCGCTCCGAAGACAACCCTGCAGATATTCTCAGCAGAAGAACATCACTTGTTGCCGATGACACCCGCGAATTTTGGCTTTGCCGGCCGAAATGGTTGAACACAAATGGAAAACCATTAATTGATCATAAACTCAATATTCAGAGTTCCTTGACTCCCGACCCCATCTCAGTAGAAAGGCGAAGAGATACCTCCAATTTTTGCATCGCTCTTGCATCGCAGTCAGTACGGTGCAGCTTATTAGACGCCTCACGATTTTCGAACTGGTCAAAGGCGGTGCGCGTTTGTGCATACATAATTCGCTTTGTCACAAGGTGCAGACGTCCCAAGGCACAACCGCAGATGTATTTTGACGCACATATCACTCCGTCCGAATTCGCTTCGGCATCCACTTGCCTTATTCGCAACATCCAACACACGCATTTTACCAATGAGATCGCTTCGCGATGCACCAGCATCTCTAAGGCAAGTCCTTTGTACCAATACAACCCGTTTTTAGACTACTCAGGGTTGCTGCGTTGTAAATCCAGATTAGAGAAGTCAAATGAATTTTCCTTCAATGAGAAATACCCAATAATTCTCCCAGGAGATAATCAATTAGTCGAACTGCTAATAGATTGGGTACATTCATCAAAATGTCTTCACTCTGGAGGCATCGCGGCAACATTACATCATCTAAGATTGAATTATCTAATCTTGCGAGCTCGTAAAGCGACCAAAAAATGCTGAGCAACTGTAAAGTTTGCCTTAAATTTCGTGCTAAACCAGCCGTAGAAAAAATACCACCTCTACCAGCCTTCAGGCTTGAGCGCACTCCACCATTCACATTCACTGGAGTAGACTTCGCAGGGCCAATCTACGTAAAAACTTCAGAAAGCCGTAAATGCAAAAGCTACATTACACTCTTCGTCTGTGCAGTCACTAGAGCAGTCCATCTTGAACTAGTGCCAGACCTGTCGGCTTATGAATTTTTGTTAGTTCTGCGAAGATTCATTAACAGACACTCTGCAGTTTTAAACATCTTTTCGGACAATGCTCTTACTTTTCGTAAAGCATCGAAAGAGATGAAATTGATTTTTGAAAATATAAAAAATAAAGACACACAACATCTACTTGCGATTTCCGAGATTGAATGGGAATTTATTACGGAACGTTCACCGTGGCACGGAGGTTGGTGGGAGCGTCTAGTCCAAGTTGTCAAACGCCCACTACGAAAAGTCCTAGGGACAAACACACCATCTTTTCGGGAACTAGCCACTATACTTACGGACATTGAAAATATGGTTAACCAAAGACCACTTACACACACAACCACAGACTCTGACGAGCCAAAGGCTTTATGTCCAGCCGATCTCCTCTACGGGTATAAACATAAACTACCCCTTCCGGAGACATCAAGATTACCCAATACTCTACAAGATACTTCAGCAATAATATTTTCCAAAATATGGAAACACCAGCAATCCATTTTGAACTCCTTTTGGAAAAGATTCAAAGAAGAATACCTACAATACTTAAGATCAGCCCACCTTAGAAACCCAACGGAAAGCAAACCACTCGCAGTTGGAGACATATGTATTCTGCAAGATGCCGCTCCATCGAGAGCCTTCTGGCCTCTCTGCCGTGTGTGTTATATAAGCTAGAGGTCAACTAAGTGATCTGAACCAAGAATCTTTTGCTGTTGTATGTTTGGTTATCCGTTTGTTGCACAGAGACAACAACCGCTGGCTTCTAGCAAACTCTGCAGTCACCCGCGAAACAAGATGATTATGTTGATGTAAAATACTTGATATTCAAATGTCGACAAATATTTAAATACGAAACACAAACGCTAAAACGTTCGCTATTGTAACAGAGTATGCATTTGCGCGCTTAGAAGCGTCATTTCTCACCCTCGACTGCCACTTCCGAGGGGGGAGGGGGCGGTCATATACCACCAACACCGCCGTGACGAGACCGCCGCTACTCTCACACATACACATTAAGTACAGAAGCGCCTGCACGCCAACGCTATGCAGCCGCTTCGGGGGCAGTGTTACGCACGACATCTCCGATATCGAGCTTTGAGCATTTGGCGCCGCAGTATGTTATTTTGGAGCGCGCCAGCAGACGCCACTCGTCTCAGATATGATTGTCACAGATGGACAGAGCGCGCCATACAATTTGAACAGACAGAGAGCGCCACACAATTTGAACAGACGGAACACAGTTAGAGCGTACGACATAATTGAGCAGACGAACGGGAAGTACGTAGAATGCACGCCGTAGCGGACGACGTCGTAGTAGCACGGAAGGCCGACAGGGGGCGGGGCGGTCGGCCGATATTTAAGCGGCTGCGGCCATGTTAGAATTCGCTCTTTTTGACTCGTGCTTCGCGACTTGAGACTCTCGTCGCTCTCTTCTCCGCTACGTGCGAGGGGCGCCATCCCCGGGTGAGTCAGAGCCGGCCCGTTACGGTGCCGTGATATAGATAAGTGCGCAGGTAGGCTAGGTGTGAATCAGCGTATTCAGGACGGCCGCGCATTAGTAACTAAGTGTGACATTATATATATATATATATAATATATATTAATATATATATCATTGTGTAACAGACACCGTCGTCGGTGTAGTGAGAATGAATGTGAGCTCCACCCACGCGAGCAAGACCAGTATTGAGAAATAAATACGACTGAGTATTATATTATTCTCGATATATATTTGTTCTCGTTCCGCATTAGTTTCGTAACATATTTGGCGCCCAACGTGGGGCAGTGTGTTAGTTAACCGTTACACTAATCGCGGAACAAATAGGCCATTATGGCAGATTCATTAGATCACCTCAGAGCAGTTAGGAAGGGTACGCGCGCCAGCGTTTCTGCTTTACGCAGTGCTGTGCTGCAGTTATGGCCTGAGGGACAGGGGCCACCGGCCAAGTCCGCGGCCAACGACCAGCGAGTAGCTACAGGGCTACTAAAGCTGGAGCGTTTAGAAAAAAAGCTAGTTGAGCTAGATGATAGAATATGTGCATTGTCGGTAGGTGTCAGTGAAGACATCCTAGCCGAGCAGATGGCACGTTGTGAGACATACATGGAAATGATAGACCAAATTAAGCATTTACTAGGCACCTACAGGAGTGATGGCGCCCCGAGCGGAGCTGAGCAGAGTGCGCAGTCCTCGGACGCTCGCACGTTGGCCGACGCAGTGGCGTCGTTAGTCGAATTACAGCGGGAGACGCTGAGTGGTGCATCCGCGCATGGCGGTGCAGCCGCGCAGGGCGGTGCAGCCGTGGCGCACGGCAAAATGGAGTTGATTTTAGATCGACTAGTCTCAATACAAGAAGCCGGCACCTCGAGCGGCGCATCGCTACCGCCGCCGAAGCTGCGGAAATTTGGTGGTGACGAAAACAAGTTTCCAGTCTTCATCGAAGAGTTTAGAAGTTTGGTTGATGAGAGACAAGGCATATCAGATTTACACCGACACAAGATCTTGCGTGATCTACTCGAGGGTGATGCAGCGAGTGCAGTCGCCGAGATACTACTAACCGCCGACAACTATCCGCATGTGCTCAACTATCTAATAAACAGGTATGGCCGTGTCGAGTCTATTGTATGTGGCATATATCAGAAGTTATTAGATATACCTAAGGTGGTTCGTGTAGACCACGTAACGCTACGCGGATTATTAGATCAAGTGAATAATTCGGTAGCGGCGTTGCGAACCTTGCAGTTTGACGAGAAGTGTTACGGTGCGGTATTATATACGATTGTTTTGCGTGCTTTACCAGGGCCGTTAGGATTGCGATATCTTAACTCGGTAGAGGCGGCTCGAGCCGCGAATGCTAGTGATCCTTCCGTCAAACCTCTATTGTGCGTGAGAGCTACTGAAGCCTTATCCGAGAAATTTGGCGCACAGTTTCAGGACTTAATGAATTTTCTCGCTAACGAGGTGACGTCACGCGAAAAACAAAATTCGTTAACACAGAGAGACAACAAACCGGGGTCGGGTCTTGCGCAGCGGCCGTGGTTGAGTAGTCTAAGGCCGACGAGGGAGCACTCTCGGAATGACTCAGCACAAGTATACCAAGCGCACGTGGGACCGCGGACCGGTAATACCCGTAACACTAATAACAACATTACTAACGATAATTATAATAACAAGCGAGAAGGCCACGCGGCTAACAATCACACACCATGCAATATTAATAATATGCGACAATCGGTGAGCTGTTTGTTTTGCGGTGGCAAGCATAATTCGAGCATGTGTATGACTACGATGTCAATGAGCGAAAAACGCAATAGAGTGGCGGAGGCCAAGGTGTGCCGTAGGTGTTTGATGACGGGACATTGGGTCCGAGCATGCACGAGTAAGATCACATGTAAGCATTGTAAGGGTCCGCATGCACCCGTAATGTGTGCTCGTGCTGTATCCAGCAACATTGTATCACCTGTTGGATGTACAAATCCGTTGTTACCCACGGGGCATGTAGACGTAGTAAGCGATAATGGTAGACGTGTCGTGGCTCGATTTTTGTTAGATAGCGGCTCACAGCGAACTTTCGTTACTCGCCGTCTCGCTGAATTCCTCCAGGCAAAGACTATCGGCGGCGAATTTACCTACCTACATGTCTTCGGCGGCGACAGACCCCGGCAAGCCAAGAAGTTGCCCATTGTACAGCTTCGGTTGGTGCCGCGTAACGGCAAGCCAGTAACGCTTACCGCGAGGGTGGTGGGAGAGATTACAGCGGCCCATTTGCCCACCCCGTCGCCAAGGCTCCGGGCTAGGTACGGACACGAGCTTGCGGAGCGAGCCGGCGGTCCGATGTCCGTTGATTTGCTGCTAGACGCAGGCAACCCGTTTAGCGTCATGGAGGGCGGACCACGGCGCCTCGACACCCGGACCGTCGGCCTCGAAACTCGCCTCGGGCTCGTCCTGGCTTCGGAGGCGACTGGGGAAGTAAGAGCGGAGGCAACTAGTAAAGACAACAATCTACAACTGTACTGCATGCGCAAGAGAGCGAGCGAGAATCGCTACGGTGGAAGAGGCGCCGCTACCAGCTTCAAGAATCAAGAGTTCGTTTCGCCCATTCAAGACAACCGGTATCGATTACTTCGGTCCGCTCGTGGTACGTGGAGACCGCGGAGAGGAGAGGAAGATTTTGGTGGCCATCTTCACCTGCGCAGTAGTACGAGCAATTCACCTGGAGGTGGTGGAAGATCTCACGGCAGAAGCGTGTCTGGCGGCCATAAAGAGATTTACGGCGCAACGCGGGCTGCCCGACAAATTCATCTCAGACAACGCATTAACGTTCCAGAAGGCAAGTGGATGCCTAGTAGCCCTCACCACGGCGTTTCGAGACGAAGCTGTACAGAATTACTTGGGCCACAGGGGAGTCTCTTGGGACTTTAACGTCCCACGAGCCCCCTGGTGGGGAGGCTTCTTCGAGCGCATGGTGGGAGTGGTGAAAAGCTGCTTGCGGAAGACACTTGGGAAGAGCACGCTGAAGCTCATGAATCTGATAACAATAATGTACGAGGTGGCCCCAATAATTAATCAACGACCCATCACACGAGTTCCCGGTCGGCCCGACGAGCCGCGAGCTTTGGCCCCAAGTCATATCCTCACGCCAAAGGTACCGATGGTGTTGCCAGCCGACAAACTGACGTCGCTGGGCAATCATCCAGGGGGACTCGCGAAGATCTGGAGACAGCAAGAAAAGTTGCTGAATTCGTTCTGGAAGCGGTGGCGGAGCGAATACATGCTCGTGTTGCGAACGGCTCTACAGCGAAGGGGGACGCGGAACGACGTGCTGAAGAAGGGCGACGTCGTCTTGCTGGAAGATGAGGCGCTGCCGCGGGCATTTTGGCGACTCGGACTCATCGAAGAGGCCCTGCAGGGGAGAGTCGGAGTGCCGCGCGCGTATTGGGTCCATCTCGGCGAGGGAAAATTCGTCAATCGACCAGCGGGACGGCTCGCGAGGTTGCTGTGAGCCGGCACGTGACGTAACATAGAGCCACAAATAGGGTATGATTAGTGATGATTGTTGAGCCCCATGCCAGAATCTTTTGAGGTGACTTCGTCCCTCAAAAGGGGGAGGATGTCACAGATGGACAGAGCGCGCCATACAATTTGAACAGACAGAGAGCGCCACACAATTTGAACAGACGGAACACAGTTAGAGCGTACGACATAATTGAGCAGACGAACGGGAAGTACGTAGAATGCACGCCGTAGCGGACGACGTCGTAGTAGCACGGAAGGCCGACAGGGGGCGGGGCGGTCGGCCGATATTTAAGCGGCTGCGGCCATGTTAGAATTCGCTCTTTTTGACTCGTGCTTCGCGACTTGAGACTCTCGTCGCTCTCTTCTCCGCTACGTGCGAGGGGCGCCATCCCCGGGTGAGTCAGAGCCGGCCCGTTACGGTGCCGTGATATAGATAAGTGCGCAGGTAGGCTAGGTGTGAATCAGCGTATTCAGGACGGCCGCGCATTAGTAACTAAGTGTGACATTATATATATATATATATATATATATATATATATATATATATATATATATAATATATATTAATATATATATCATTGTGTAACAGACACCGTCGTCGGTGTAGTGAGAATGAATGTGAGCTCCACCCACGCGAGCAAGACCAGTATTGAGAAATAAATACGACTGAGTATTATATTATTCTCGATATATATTTGTTCTCGTTCCGCATTAGTTTCGTAACAATGATCAATATGCTACAGGTCAACGGCGTCAGGTCAGAATACGACGACACCACGCGCACTAAGAAGAAACACGAATCTGTGTAGAGAACAAGAGTGAAACTTATACGATGAATAAACTAGGTCAAGAGGTGAGAGGGACAAGCGAAAGGTGAGGCGTGGTTCGTAGTGCTAACCGAGATCGGACCGAATAGTCACTCGCAAACCAGCACTCAACGGGAGTGGTTAGTTGCCACTCTATAAGGTAGCCGCGGGATATCTCGCCTTCGGGGAGATACCCAAACCCCAGTACGTACCACCTTCGCTTGGCTACCTCGGATCCTTGCGATCCACCCCCAGATCTAATTGTTGTCAGTTAGTAATAAGCGTTAGGTACGTAACATAGGGTTTTAGTGGGTATTGCCGTAAGCCTACGGCTCGACTCTTGCAAAGCGCCAAAGCTTGGTGGTGAGACTTGCTGTTTGGTGGCTGAGTCCCACACTGTCTGAGTGTGAGCATCTTCTGGGGACAGCCAATCCCTGTATGCTTTTGCTCAGTCGTACGTAAATATATTTTAAACCCTCAACCCCACCAAAAAATATTTTGCAGCTATGGAACGATTGATTTAACTCGACAATACTTCTGACTGTTGATCTCCGGGATCGTATATCAGCTGCAGTATCGACTATCCTTTGCGCAGCCTGAGGATGCAAGCGTGTCAGTCGTGGACGAATTTTCGAAGGGCTTCTTTTTTCACAGAGAAAGTGTGCGAAATTCCGTCTTGCTTTACGGGGGCCCCCAAAACTTCTAAGTTGTTTAGCTCCACACGCGTGATACCAGGGAGTATTTCTGTGATCTTCTGAATTGCTCCCTCCCTCTCCTGAAGTGAGCCCCGACAGCAGTAATCTCACATTTTGTGGCATTCAGTGTCAGTCCCCCATCTTCTTCAAACTGCAGCACTCTTCTCAAATCTGTTGCGATGATACTTGCAGGGCCGGCAAGCGTGGCGTCATCTAGATACCACACGTTGAAAGGGCTCTGTAGTTGCGATACTAGATCTGATATACCGAGACTAAATAGAACAGGCCCTAGCGGGTCACCCTGCTGAATGCCCGCTTCCGAACGCAAAGTTGAAGTTGTGCGCCAGGTTAAGAGCGAAGGATCTCTGTAACTTTGCCAGACCATTGGCAAAAACTCTGGACTTTTTTTCATCACTTCATCTAGTATCCGGTCTTTTCTTAACGTAATAAATGTATTGCAGAAATCAAGTTTCACCAGAACCCTTACTTGGTCCTCAGTCTCTAAGAGGGTACGCGTAGCATGTACTAGTGCTTCTGCGCCGCCTTCAACAGCCACTTTAACCTGATGTGGCAGAATTGCTGTCAAAAATGTCTTTTTATTTCTCGCCATTGCTATCTTCTCAGCAATCCTACGCAGAGTCAGTCCACAAGCTATGGGCCTTATAAAGTTGTCTTTTTTCTTGAGAGCTGTAAGATTTGCACCATAAAATAATGGTAGACAAAATTTAGGTAATGTGCCGTTTAACACTCTGCTCAAGAAAATGCTCAGATCATTTAGCAGGCATTCTGACGAAGGAACAGTTTAATCCAACATGTCACGCAGATGACGTGGCCGCAGTCCATCCAGTCCGGCTCCGCTTGCAACAGGGAATGAGCGAATTGCCTCTAAGATCACCGAATTTTTTATGCTCTCGCAGTATCCACTTGTAGGTTGTTCAAAGGTTTCTAAGCGCTTCTGGCAGACGGCCGGTGGTGGCGGGTGTTTGTTTCTTAATTCACGCTTTGTGCTAGAGTTACGTGGTGCAAATGTGTCTGACGACAGCAGGGCTCTAGCGGCAGAGCGTACATCGCCCTCGGCTAGTTTACTTTCAGCTATAGACACGCTCTGCCGGTCTCCAGTTAAGCCGTCTAGTCTATTAATTGGGGTCTTTGGAACTGTCTGCAGAAGACTTTCCAGACTCTCTTGTTCGAGCACTGACACATTGTCTTTGATTATTCTGGTTAGTGTGGCTTCATGATTTTTTCTATGCGGACATTAGGCTATTCCAGCTTTCAAGATCCAGCTTTGAGTTGAAATTATTCAACGCTTTTGCGAAAGCTGCGGCGCAGGCTTCTCTCGCTCCCCGAGGTATGACCCTGGCAATTTTGAGATCTCGACGTGCCTGCGTTAAGGTTTGATCTAGTGTCTCTGGGTTGGCTGATGAGGAATCCATAGAAGAAGTATGAAAAGGAGAAGGCGTATTGGATGAGTCAGTCGGTTGTGGTTGAAAGGGTCCTTAAGTGTTGATTGCGTAGGGATGCCAGGGGGTGTAGACGTGTTATGTGCGCCCGCAAGCCCTGTGAGGTTCTCAAGGCGCAACCGCAGTGTGTGCAGGTATAAGGGGTCTGGGATAATGGGGAGTTCAGTCTAGAATCTTCATCTGTTATGAATTCGTCGGGATGGGATGGTTGTGAAGTCATTTATGTGTAGTCCTTATTGATAATCGTGTTTTCCGTTTAAATCGACGACTTGACGGATTGGAGTAGATGGTTTCGTCGAACGCTATAAAAAGCGTTTCGGAAATCCAGTTTGACCATCACCGTCTGTACTTTGCGCATTGCAGAAATGTACGGGCACAGTGTACTGCTACCTCTGTACCGCCAGGGGTAGCGAATCCTAGCTGGTGATCGCCAAGAGCTGCTAAAACAGCATCCTTATTATCTTGACAGCTGATTTTGGCTGCTAATCGGCGAACGACCGAGAAGCAGGCGATAGGTCGTAATGATCCATCTTTTTTCTTTAGTGCAAACATCCGTGCTCCGAAGATAAGTGGTATAAAACAGGATGGGGGCGAGCCCCATCTGAGCACATCAACTACTTTGGCAATGGCGTCAGCTAATCGCTCAGGCGTGTTGCCCAGTGCACCAGACAGTAGGTTCTGAAGTAGACGGGGTCTCATAAAATCCAGGCCGGCAGCTGAACGCCGACTGAAGGTCTTCATGGCGTTCAGCATCTTGTCGCGCGAGGTTGAAGATGGCAGTGTAACCGCCGGGGGTGTGGGCATGGTTAGATCCCGAGGACCCTGTGGGTGTTTGGAGCGGAGAGCTCTCTCACCCCTCTTTCTTTTTTTTTTTTTCCCTTGAGTACTTACGGCTCGAAGCCTGGATTTATCAGCCAAGGTGGGGCCTATTTCAATCAGGCTTGCTAATCGCTTTTCTTGCAAAGGGGCTGCCTAACTACTCTGCTTAGTTCTTTTAACGGGAGGGGAGTCGAAGAAAGACGACACTCTGTCGGTCAACTCTTGTAGTTTTACGCTATAAGCTTCCCACCCATCGTTATTCAATAATGTTCTCTCCGCAGCCTGAATCCATAATCACACAATCGCGGGTTCTGCCGTCATGACCGCGTCCGACATATCTAAGCCGCTTAGAGAGACCGGAAGCATTACCTGATCCTTTGCCACAGCGGTAAGCTGAATATTTAGTATCTCCTCTAAACTGTCTACGCTAAGATCATTGAAGGCTGTAAAAGTTCAGGCGAGGAGGATAAATTGCAACCTCTAACTTAACCTTGTGGCTGGAAAGCAAGATCTAACGAGAAATTGGGCACAGTATGCTCCTAATTGGGGTAGTCTGCCTGTGGCAAAGTCCAGTTTATTTTTTCCGTTTGTTAAATCTAATGATTTAATTCCGTTCTGGGCTGTAACATATACTTCACATTTGCCCAGGTTCAGAGTCAGGCCACTAAATACACCAAAGTCAATGGCATTTCGAATATTGTCCGGTACTGTCGGGAGGTCTCTGCCCAGAACTCCGTCATCCAGGTACCAGGCGTTGAAGAAGGATTGCAATGCATCCACTGTTTCCTTGATGCATAGGCAGAAAAGTGGAGAACCCAATTGATTGCCCTGCTGAAGACCTGTTTGCGATAACATAGTGCTATGGGGCATAACAAGATGTGATGGCGGACCGTACGCCAAATGCGTTTAGTGAAACAGTAAAGGTATCCACGACTTGACGGATTGGAGTAGATGGTCTCTTCGAACGCTACTAAAAGCGTTTCGGAAATCCAGTTTGACCGTCACCGTCGGCACTTTGCGCGACTGCAGGAATGCCCGGGCACTGTGTACTGCTACCTCTGTACTGCCTGGGGTAGCGAATCCAAGTTGGTACTCGCCAAGAACAGCGTCCTTATTACCTTGAAAGCCGATTTTGGTCGCCAGTTGGCAAACGACTGAGGAACAAGCCACGGGCGCAATGATCCATCTTTCTTCTTTAGTGCAACATCCTTGCCCCGAAGATAAGTGGCATAAAACAGGATGGGGGCGAGCCCCATCTTAGCACGTCAACTAATTTGGCAATGGCGTCACATAGTCGCTCAGCCGTACTGCCCAGCGCATCAGACAACAGGCCTTGTACTAAACGGGGTCTCATAAAATTTAAACCGACAGCTGAACTCCGACTGAAGGGTTTATAGCGTTCAGTATCTCGTCGCGCGAGGTTGAAGATGGCAGTGTAACCGCCGACGGCGTGGGCAACGTTAGTTTGCGAGGAGCATGTGGGTGTTTGGAGCGGAGTGCTTCCGTATTTTCGTTCATTGGCGCTAGAGTATCCTCGGAGCTCATCAATAGCCTTCCGACAGCTTAACCCTCACCCGTCTGTGGAGGTCGTCGTCGATGCGGGCCTTAAATACTGAATCTTACTCGCTGAAAATTCGCGCAAGTTCTCCCTAATTAAAACAGGCAGGGACCGAGCCTCCTTGTCAGTTCGAGATAGTCGTAGCCCGGCCGGAGCGAAAAAGAACAAAGAGTACCACCCGTAGAAGTCGTTATACTTAGCAACGTTTGAGAAAACGTTGGCAAGTTCCTCCGCAACAGTAGGCTTACAAATTTGGGTAAAATGCGTAGCAGTTTGGCTTGGCGCATGTTTGCTTGAATGTCGACTAGTAGAGGGTCCATATATTTTTCTTCCGTCAAAGCCCGATGGCTTGTGGACGGTCCGTTGGCGCGTCAGCATGTCTGGCCGATATATGTCTGGCAAGAACCCTCTCGTAAAGACACCTTTGCAAATCGGACGTGTAGCCTTGTTGAAGTTATTCAAAGCTAGAGACGCATGCGCGGTTTCAGTTCCGTGTAGGTTATTATCTGGCATTATGGTGTAACGGCTTTGAGCTTCTCTGCGAGTGGTAGGAGAGCCAATAGAGGTTTCAGGGCTTCCGCAATCATTTTCAAAGTTGTTGCCAGATCAGGACTGATACCCTCTAACATCCGAGCAACGTTTGTTAAGGCGCCCCCAACATTACTGCGAGGCGTCTTGCGGGTGTTATCCTCTGTGATATGCTTAGCAGTATACCGCGGCCGAGCTTGACGACTTCTATATGTGCTGGTTCGCTTCGGTTTGGGCTTTGCTAGCGGTCCGTGGGTTAGAAAGGAGCAGCTGCGGTGAAAAGCTTTCTTGTGTGGTAGAAATGCCCCTAAGAACTTCAGCGTACAAAGCCTTATCTTTAATGATACCACCGGGTTGTGTCTTTCACGAAAGTAGTAGTAAAAAATATTATTATTATTATCATTGCCAGGAATTCGCTGGTGAAATATCCGGGCAAAAGTAGCGGCGAAACGGCAAACAGAGAACACACGATGGAAGATAAAGCGGTAACTCCTAGCTGGAACAGCCCCGAAAAAGCGGTTCCAAGCAACCATCTCGACAAATCGTATCTAGCCAGCATCCTCAAATAGAGTCTACTTCAGACAAAACCACCTGGCAGAATAGAATATCCTGTAAGTTTTGCATGAGGTTTCAGCGATCGCTAATTAGCTTTAAATCACCAGGCTCCTGTGGCGGGCCGGAGAAGCAAGGTTCCTCACGCTAAAGCACTTCTTAGCAGCGATTGTCTCGCTGCCTTTTGCGGCAGAGAACTGAATGTCAGTCGTTGATATCGGACTCGGTATAGATTAACGCAGTTTACAAATAGCGCCTTACGTCAAAGGCGCTTGGGTACAACCTGGTATGTGACAACTTTCAAGCATTCCATTTAATTGGCGTCAGTAGTAGCGATTTTGCTTGAGGGGTGTCTCTTACATTGATTGCGCAACTCTTCCACGTCATTTTAAGTCTTTATATCGTAGCCTTCATCGTAAAAAAGCCTTACATGCTGTTGCCTTCGCGTTTTTTACCAAGCATTGAGATTTACAGTCAAGCCTATTATCTGCTTCGAGATTTGTGCCTCGTTGCTGCTGTATCTGTTTTATGTTTCAAATCGACCTGTCTTTGCATGCCAGCGCGGCGGGTAGTATTAGTCTTATCAAATACCCCGGAACATTGCTAATAGCCAACACTGGTTAGTGTCTTAAGGCTACTTTTTAAGAACATCGAAGCATTTAACTTACTGGCGTGAACTTGGTGAGGTTGTGAAGCAGTAGGCCAATGTTGCTTCTATTCTGACGTTAGCATGTCTAGTCCAGCATTCGCACACCTCAGACTAATATTTTCCATCATTTAAAAAAGCACTTCACCTTTATGATTGTTGGCTGCATCTAAGTGGCCGCCAACGATAATCATTCCAACCTTTGAAAGAGAAACTTTTTCATATCATTTATTTATATTATACGCAGTACACTTGTATTACAAAATTAGGTCAACCCCAGTAAACCACTGCCTGAGGACAGCGAGCCTAGCACCGCGGCCGCATTTCCACGTTGCGCTTCAATGGATATTCTCTGCAGCAGAAATTCTCCCGCCCTTTTTTCATCCTCCTCACTTACCGCTCTGTTCCCAATTTCTCTCAGAAAACTTACTGTATGATTTGCCCATGACCACCATTGTTTCTATCGCAACTGGCTGTACTATAAAAATTGCCTCCAACTCGCGATACTTCAGATTTTTTCGCTGCTTCGCTAAATTGGCAACAGCGCCTGCTGATCTCGAGGCTTGATTCCTGTGCGATGGTGCCAACGTGTCCCACACGGTTGTGTCCTACACCAGGGCCTTTCCGGAGGACCTAGGGAATCAGGGTCATCCCGTCTGGCCGTAGGGCTGAGTCCGTTTTTTGCAGGGCACGTTAGCGGAATGCAGCGCCTTTGAAATAACTCCGTTAAGCGCGGCGTGGCGTGATTATCTTCTGCAGCTTCAAGAACAGCTGAGGCCATACGGCGACACCGGTGTGTCGCAAAAGGAGCAAGCATGAGGCTCGCATACGGCCACCGCTGACCGCAAACCAGAAACGATGCGGAATGTTGTATTGTCCAGCATCGTCCCCAGCTGCGGCTTGTGGCCATTTGGCGCTTAATTCATTGAAGACTGCTAGAAGGCGTGTTTTGCCAAGTGTATCGACCATGTTGTCCAGGATTTTCTGTTAAATGGCTTTTAATACGAAGGCGTCCAGGGCAGACTGACGTGCGTCATCAAGCACCACGCGGTGGCGGGCGGCGAGTTCCTCTTTTTTGGACTCCATGAGCCCTTCTAAGAATGGCTTAGCGTTTGGAAGAAATATAAAATCAGCTCGTGAAAAGTAGTGATTTAGCCCAAGAATGCGGTCTGGGCCAAATCCGTTGCACGACGGATTTCTAGACCTCCGGCTGAGGTAGGAAGGGAAGCCTAGTCCCAACTTATTCCATCCAAATTAAAATTTAACACCCTTTTACGCATTGTCGTAACTTTTCGTCAAATTGTTGTAGAATGTCTCTCTGGGCAGACGCGTCCGTGCAACGGAGAATCTAAATAAGTCTTGGTGTCGAACGACTAGTTCGCATTAAGTATAGTGCGGGATGCGCATCCAGGGATTCCAATCTAGAACACCAGAGATCCATAGGCTCGCACTTCCTGCTCAGGGCGAGTTTTGGTGAAGCCATTGTGAGAGGAGTTCCAAGAAGCTCGATGTCTTCGTTGGTGCATAGCTTGTTGTCAGGGAGCAGCTTTTGCGCCCGGCGCAAGCACTCGTCACGAAAAGCCTTGTCGGATGATAAATGAGCAGCTCACACTTTGACACAGATCCGAGCGCCCTTTCCAATGAGGTCTTTTAGGTGTCTAGGCTTGACGCCGTCCGGGCCTCCACTTGAGCTGTTTGGGAAACTCTGGATTGCTGCTCTGACTTCAATGGGGGTGATGTTGATTTGGTCGGCTGCTGGAACGTCTTTAGGTGGAAAAACCAATGTTTCTGGCATATCTGTATGTTTTTCGCTAAGTGTGCGATCGTGCTGGAGTCATGTGGAGCTATCAAGTCCGTTGAGATAAGAATGCGTGCTGCTGCAGAAACATCCGCCTGAGCCAATTTTGCCTGTACCTCCCGGGCTCCTTGCCTATTACCGTTTCTGCTCGTCTTCGGCGCCGCGCCCTTGTTGACAATAATGGCGCCATCAAAGGAGGAACGGCTCCTGAATCGACTGAGATTGTCCCGAACAAGTGAACACAGTGACCGTTTTTTAACCTTTTACCGAGGTGTAGTAAGAACAGTTGTTGCAAAGTGAGCCAGACGGTACCATGTTGATAGTGAGATCGGCGCCGGAGATCGCCCTGTCGACGCCGAGGTTGATGGCGCCGTGGTGTTGTTCTGCGTCATCGGCGTCGCCCACTGACGAATGTCCTGTTGTCTATTCGTCATTGGGATCGCGAGAAGTGGACCCGTATTGACACTAACTGCTCCGCTGCCAGTGCTTCTCACAGGTGACGATGCCTGCAGTGACGGCGTCACAATAGAAGTCGTTTGTGGAGGTGCCAGATGAGGTAGCTCTGCTATACTCGACTTGAACGTAGTGTGGAGAGCCGGTTCTAGCTGTCCGCGAAAACCGTCCAAAAGCCACGTCAGGGGCGCCGCCAGGGATTTAGACGGCGCCGCTTGAATGGACAAGCTAGGAAGAGCTTTCGAAAAAACTTTTTGAGTTGCGGTTCCCTTTTGCGCCGCTATGGCGTCGATTATAATTAGTAGTATCTTCTCCGTGACACATTGCACCACCTTGTCAATGCTGTTAGTTTGAAGTACGTCATTGGTAATCTGTGTTTGCTTTTTGATCACTGTAGCAGCAGCGGGCTGGGCCTTGGGAGGCGCCGCAGAAGACCGTTTCGAAAACAACGATGATGGTTGAATATCGGCAACAAGTGCGCAGATCTTAACTGGTACGGCATCGGGTTTTCTCTGTATGACTCGTATTGCTGACTTTTCATCATAACTTCTTTATTGCACCATATGTATGGTATGTATATATATAGATCAAAGTGAAGTGAATAGCGGGTCGCGAGATGTCGGTTGGGTTGTAGTGGTCTCTGCCAGTTCTGTGTGACCATTGCTGGCGAATTAAAGAAGCTTCCGGGAACTGCTCAAACTTTCTTCATAAAGTTTTCTCTAAACTGATTAAGTGCAACGGTTTTTGAGAGACGGGATCTAGTTAGTAGATCTTCTACAAGTGGTTGAGTAGAAGTCATTAGGTAAACTAGACGGTTTTTCGCATATCGTGGCAACCCAATCGCTAGCGTGAAAAACGTAGGCTTAATTTTATCTAGTTTTTCTAGCTGTAATAGGTTGAGGTGTTTCCATATTACCTGGATGCCGTAGGCCGCCACCGAAGCAACTTTCAGGTCAAAAAGTGCTTTTAGTGTGGTCAGGGATAATTGTGGGGGCTTTTCGATTGTAGACATTGCGAGCAGACTTTTCTGGTTCGTTCGGCGATGTGTTGTCTAAAGGTTGTGCCCTTCATCGAAAAGTTAAACCCAAGGTAACAGAAATTGTTAGCGAACTCGACTGCACCAGTACTGAGTTTCAAGCGATCGGACCGAGCAAGCGGTCCCCCAGGTCTAATTTTGATTTCTTTTGTTTTCTCGGCGTTAATCTTAAGGCCGTTGTTCTCGCAATACCCCTCCAGGGTGCGTATGCTTTGCAGCAACTCTAACTCGACACGACTGTACATGACGATATTGTCAGCATATAGTATGATGCCGACCGTATCGTGTTCTTTGTAAATTATTGGCGGCAGATCGCTGAGAAGGGTAGAAAAAAGCAGAGAGCTGAGATTATCACCTTAAGCATGTGGTCTGGATAGCGGGCTCATGCTCACAGATTGAATCGGGTTTGTTTGAAGAATGCTGGCGATTAGGGTTAGTGTCTTGGTGCCAACACCTGCATTGGAGAGCTTCTGCAGTACAACATTTCGTGGAGCAGTGTCAAAAGCGGCCTTCAGATCGACAAATAAGGCATATTGAAACCTTCCCCGTGGCTTATGAAGTTCTAGGCTTCTTTTCACTTTGGATAATAATATCGTGCATGCTGTCATGACCGACTTTCCTTGATGGAATCCACGCTGTTCTTGTGGTATTATGTTACGGTGATGAAAGAATATAGAAAAGCATTTTGTAAGCACCAATGCCAAAATCTTATAAAAACAACTCTTCTTGGCAATGTCCCTCTAGGATCGGACATCAATAGGATCACCCTTTCCTTTTGGGATAACTTTAAGGATGCACTCTCGCCATGCTTTCGGGACATAGCCCTCATCTAAACATCTATTGAATATTGCAAGGAGATTAGGCCAAATATAAGGGGGTGTCTTTGAGGTGTTCGTTTCGGACAAGGTCGGGACCGAAAGCTTTATTCATTTTAGCTTGGCTAATAGCGTCTAGAACCTCGTTGTAGCTGACGGGAGCCTCTAGAAAAACTACTAGAGCCTTCTCAAATTCCTCGGCAGGTTCTGCTGCAACTGGGATTTCCCGGGGCACTGTATTGTTAGAGGCAAACATGCCCTCGAAATGTTCACAAAGCACATCTCCAGGAACTGTGCAACTGCGGTACACTCGCGCTGACTGAGCGGCGAGGTAGGGTCGTTCCTATGCTTCCATCATTAACCGTTGTTCCTGTTTTATAAAGAAATCTTTCTTTTTTGTTGACGTAAGGGACCGATATTTTTTGCGCAAGTCTAAGTAAGCGTTCCGAGTTGGCCAAGCTGTCCTCGATGCTGATAGCACACTTAGCAAATATTGGTGAAGTTCATAACATTCCCGATCAAACCATGCGGCCGATTTCCGTTTGAAATTCTGGGATTTGCTGGCTGACTCCACCACTACCGTTGAAACAAAGTCAACGACATAAGATAGCGGCTTGGACTTAATGTATTGAGGACCCCACTTTGCGAGGCTCTCTAGGAGTAACTTAATAACGGTTTTTCGCATATCGTGGCAACCCAATGGCTAGCTTGAAAAACGTAGGCTTAATTTTATCAAGTTTTTCTGGCTGTAATAGGCTGAGGTGTTTCCATATTACCTGGATGCCGCAGGCCGCCACCGAAGCAACTTTCAGGTCAAAAAGTGCTTTTAATGTGGTCAGGGATAATTGTGGGGACTTTTCGATTGTAGACATTGCGACTAGACTTTTTCTGGTTCGTTCGACGATGTGTTGTCCAAAGGTTGTGCCCTTCATCGAAAAGTTAACCCCAAGGTAACAGAAGGTGTTAGCGAACTCGACTGCACCAGTACTGAGTTTCAAGCGATCAGACCGAGCAAGCGGTTCCCCAGGTCTAATTTTGATAGCTTTTGTTTTCTCGGCGTTAATCTTAAGGCCGTTGTTCTCGCAGTACCCCTCCAGGGTGCGTATGCTTCGCTGCAACTCCAACTTGACACGACTGTACATGACGATATCGTCAGCATATAGTATGATGCCGACCGTATAGTGTTCTTTGTAAATTATTGGTTTAATAATTGATAAATATTGATTTTCCTAGAGACACCTTGCCTGCTAGAAGTTGTAGCTGGCGTAGTCAACGAAACATCAATAGAGACGGGCACGTGTTTCCTTAGACCTGTAACCGTCAGATATTCATACCCGTTATCCTTCGAAAATGATGTCGCAAATATGTCAATTGTCGACGTCCCGGGACGAGCTTGCGAGCTATTGGGTGTTGGTCTACGCGAGTCCACAAAGAAGGTGGGAGTTTGTGGGTCACTACATATCCAGAGACCGTACTGATGGAGAACATCGATGAGTGCAGATGTTCTCGGAGACGATACATCAAAGCGGCAATTGAGGTCGGCAGCAAGTATGACTGGTTGATTACTTGGCACTCTTGAGAACGTAGAAAAAAAAATTTCTACAAGGTCTTCGGTCGAGTCTGCAGTACTGCTTCTACTGTTACTACTATACATTGCTACAATTATAAACTGACGCGTGTCTATGACCACAGTATCATTCTCTGTTAATACCAGCCTAACATGTTTTAAATGCCGGCTCCGCAATACAGAAACACCACCCGTTGGCCTTCCGGCTTCGTGGGCAGTGGCTGGGCAGTTATAGCCATAAAACCCCTGAACATCAAAATGTTTTGTAGCAAATGTTTCCGTCAGTACTATTACATCTAGACCGTGAAAACTGCCGCTAGATATAAAATCCATCACCGAAGCTACGCTTTCGATGTTCCATTGTGTGATGCAAAGCGTCGTCCTATTACTGGTGGAACGCGGGGGCACTTGGCCTGAGATGTCTCATAGTGTTGCAGAGCGGCTTCTATATACTCCATAAATTGTTTCCCGAACTGGAAATGGTCCTATTTCCTCGCGCTCGTGGAGCTCCTTCCGTTTCGTGTTCACTCTGCTGGGCCTGCGGAGCTTAGAATTGCTGACCGGGTTGCGAGGTTTCCAGTGGTAGCTGTTGTCGCTGTTGTTGTCGTTGTTGCCGTTGTTGTTCTTGCCGCTGCCACTGTCGCTGTACTTCTCTACATGTTAGACTCTCGGAGGAGCATGTTTCGCGTTGGTTCTGGTTGCTTTTGGGAGTCCTACGGTCCGACTGGTTTCGCTTTTCTTCTTTAGTTTCTCTTTTAGTTTCTCCTTGACTTCGCTTGTTTTCTGGCCAGCGCCTACTGCTTGTGATATTTTAAGGTTGACCAGAGGCGCTTGAACAGCCGCTCGGAGATGCATCTCTAGAATATTGAGAAACCTCGCAGCGTGATTTGCCAATACATTTACAGTCAACGTTACAGTAGGAATGTCTTGGCCTACTGCAAATGAGTTAACAGCGGAGATTAATTCGTCGCTTTCAAAGTTAAAGCAGTCCCTATAGCCAAGGTGGTAAATCAACTGGTATGTGAATTTGCCTTTCTCTTCTAGAAGACGTGCACGCATATCCTTTAGGATATCTGGCCCCGACGTTTCGTAAAAAGAAACGACATCTACCTTAACCTTTTTTGGCAGCACTCTTCTCATTGTCTGCTGAAGCTGCCTGGCAGACGAGTCCCCGAACAGAAGTACCTTTTTCTTAGGTGGTACTGGTGCTTGATCAGAGTCCATAGACTCTGTCTTGGGCTGCTTCTCTAGGCATTCTACGCGCTGTTCTAGAAAGACCATACGTTGGTAAATATGGCTCAAAACAGCCACTAATGCCGGTTGGGTTGCAAGAGACTCTAACGCATAGTACATTACGGGTGCAAAATCCACCGTTACTTTCTCTATCTTGGGCTGACGACAGAGAAGACACCTGTAGATATCTGGTGACTCCGTGAAAGTAGTCACATCCTCTTGAGGCAAGCAACTTAAGTGGAAGTTTAATCGGCAACGACAGCATTTTGTGAATTGTGTATTTACCACCGCGTCGGGGCCACGGGAGCAACGACTATACACCAGATTCAGTTTCAGAACGTGGTTTATTTTCGAAACTGCATTACAAATGCTTAAGTTTTCGGAGGAAAAAAATGACATTTTATAAAAAAAAGAGTGAATTTACACAGACACATGGTCATATATACAGGTGTGTACACAGTTAACCGGTGATCCAGCTCCTCGGTGTGATTCAGCAATTGTAGCAAGTAAATACTCTCAACACAACAGTATTGCCGACCTTTTGTATGAAGGCTCATATATCTCATTAATTAATCACTATCTCCGCAGCTCTTTACTTCGCAGCGCCTGACAATACTTATCGATCTGTTATACCAGAGCCGAAAGCAAGATACTTTTTTAATTTCCGCACAAATATACTAACAGAGGAGAGCGATCTTATGCATCCTGGTAGCGCGCTCTAAATATGCGGCAGCCGGCACAATAGAGAATGAGACCTAAGTTTCTTTTTGGTCCTCGGTACCACAAATACTGTTGCTCTACGCAGCCGCCTTTTCCGTCTAGATATTAAGGGAAATACTATATCCGCCGGCAGTAAACCACGAGATGTTTTGTAGGCAAGCCTAGCCACTCTAAGAATATATATTTTAGAGATTGGTAAAAGGTCATAAGCAGCGAACAGATCACTAACTGACTCATAGCGCCTTCGGGAGAAGATGGCACGAAGTGCATCGTTTTGAATCACCTGGACTCTTCGAAAAATGCCTCTGTACCCACCACCCCACAACAGAACACCATAACATAAAATAGGTAAAAACAGGGCCCTGTAGACCGTTAAAAGTCCCTCAGTTGGAACCCCCACCTGCCTTAGTCTTCGCAACGTTGCAATAACTGCATAGCATTTCGACAACAATTGATCTATGTGAGAATTCCTGGATAAATGTTCATGCAACACCAAACCGAGACACCTCACCGCCTGAGAACGAACGACCGTATTGACACCCAGTCTAAAACTGTCTGGCAATTGAAGCAGCCTTCTAGCGGGTCCAAACACGAAGATATTGGTTGGACCTACTTGTGCTGTAGGCGCTGCAGGATGTACCAGCGGCTGTGTAGAATGATCCTGATTCGCCATGAAAAGCAGATCGCGGATAATTAAGATAAAATTGAGATAAATGAACTTTGCTTTACACAAGCAGCATTTTGCCGCTTGGTTGCAATCTTTCCGAATATGGCTTGTGGAACCACGGCGGCGGCAACGAGGAGCCGTTTAGGGACAGTCCGGCTTGATATAGTCTAAGCTGTAGCACGGTAACATTAGTGCGGCTCCCTATAGAACATTACTTCGTGTGTTTTTAGGCCCAGGCGAACTTCCGTCGGGAAATCAATTCCAGTAAAAGTTAGAATTACTTGGTCAGTGGCCGTAACTATACCGGTTCGGACGTTCTTAGCTCTGACTCAGAAAGACTCAGTGACACCTAGTGGCTCTAAAGCGTTAACAATAGTTGCGTCGCTGAGTGACGGATGCACACCGCAGATGTTCCTCTTTACTGTTAATAGTTGGCCGCTCACTCTAGACTGAACCAGGATACCTCCGACTGAGGTTAAACTTAGCAAAGTCGCTCTGTCTTCTGCTTTATCTGCGACGATAACGAGTTCACCGGCTCATGTAAAACGAGGTTTCCCAACTTTTCCGTTAAGGTGTCTAGCGGCATCAGCGCAAATTGCGTTAAAATTTGTCTCCAGCAAATTATTATCAGCGGCAAAAATAATCGCCCCAGGCCACTCGTTTGTTTTAACTTTTAGAGTTGCGTCCTTTCTAATAATTTTTCCACCAGCCCCAACGACGTTCCAGCCCTCAGCGTCTTCGTTGACGTGCGCCTCATCGAATATATCGATGGACGCGCTGTGGCCGCGCTTTCGAAGGCTTCCCTTTTATCGCTCACGTTACTGGCACCAGAGGATTCCGCTATAGTTGACGTACATCGCTCACGTTACTGGCATCAATAGTCCGCTATAAAGATGTTCTCACGTGCAAGATTCACCGCTACTTACAGGCCCAGAGCTACGCTTGCTTCTGCGCTCGCAGTTATAGAACTGATCAGTCATTTACGGTGACTTAGACCTTTAAACGCAATCAAACTCTCCCTAAACATCCTCTCTCATTGACGGATCAGGCTGCCCGACAGAAGCCAGTTTTGACGGAATTGATTTGTGCAGTAGGTAGAGTAATCTTTGTCACGTAGCACTACACAGAACCCAGCATGCGTATACAAGTTAAAAATCACTCTCACAACTATGCTCCTGCCAGTTAGTCAGCCGCGACTCTGTTACTAATGAAAATGCGACTGATGACTAATTTGCTAGACATAGGGGTATATATATATATATATATATATATATATATATATATATATATATATGTATATATAGTCGTGATTAAAAGCTTGATTTAAAACTTGATATATTTATGTGCGAGTCATAAACAAGTAAACTACCAAGATGTTTTGAAAATATGTAACTGGCTGTATGGTACCAGCGTGTAATGCAGACTATATTTCAAACTCGCGTTGTTAATAGAAGTTATAATTAAGATACGCGTTGAAGGCTAAGTAAATACACGTTTGGTGCTCCGACGAGCAGGATGGATAGGCGCTCATGTCTTCAGGACTGTTTATTAGGCGTGATGTGATGACTGACTATTGATGCAGTAGCTTCTCTGGTCGCTGCCAGCGGGCGCGAGAGACCGGAAGCGTCGCCGAGTTCTTCTCAACGTTCTCGGCTTGTTCAAATTTGAAGTTCTAATATTGGCACGACGGGTCGCCTCTCTATTCCGACAGCACACTCCACTTTTAGAGTACGATGTGCATCCTCACACCTTGAATCAACCTAGATGCAAGCCAAAAAAAAGACACCCCAAAAATAAGAAAAGAAGCACAGCCTTAATGGCGGTCAGGTTTCTTGTGTAAGGCCAAACAGAACAATATCAGAAACAGGAATGTATATTAAGGGCACTAATATATCCTTCGTATGAAGGGAACTGAGAAACAAAAGGCACGGAAGCAATCACTTACGAGCATAGACTGTCCATAAATGGGCATTAAAAGATAGACGGCCATACATAAATACAACTGCCAAACAAAAGACCAAAGCCCTTGCCGCCGCAATGTATATTAAACTGGGCTGGACATCATTCGGGATAAAGGGATGACTCGATTCTATGCTATACTACTGACGGCAATGCAGCAAACAAGCCGAATAGCCAAAAACTATAAAAACTAAGATGCGTCACTTGCAAAAAAGACGGATACTGGACCAAGCCCAATAGAATGTCCACAGTACAGGGCCTGCTGAGGTCACTAAAAACAAAATATAAGAAAAGCCCACTGAAACTTAGGAAAAGAAAGCAAATGACCCAGACGAAAACCCCGTAGGTATAAAACATGACAACTAACGGGAATGACAAAAAACATGCAAAGTAAATGACATAAAATAAGAAGGGTGAAGACAAAGCAGTACTCGTAGCAGGCAGAAGAGAACAACTCAGATAGACAGAAAACACGTCTAATCAGGACAGCTCCGCGATCAAGAAAAAGATGTCTCATTAAATGCCCATTATAATGACGAATAAGCAAAAACCGACATATAAGTCTGAAAAGACGCTACGTGGCTTATAATGTTGTAGCATGCACTGTGAAGGAACAGAAAAAATGTAAAACTTAATAGCACATCTAGGAGGTCTAAGGCAAAAATAGAATAGCCTGCAGATGAAAAGTGGGACGCAGTATCATAAATAGCAAATTACGATATTGAAGTCCCAATAGGCAAGTTATGTGTGAATCGAGACAGCAAAGAGATATGGCAATTAGAAAAGTAACTCTAGAGTATGCACATAGTCACGGCTAATGTGGGAGAGGGAGTTACTTGCATACAAAACACAAGCCTAAATAAAATACAACACACAAGATAGAACGGCAATAAAACAGACAGATAGTTTTTCAACCTGGACAAATGTCAAGCCGACTAAGAGAGTATTAGCATAAGCCTTCGAACATCGAAATGACAGGGAGAGAGAAACAAGCAACTCTAAAAAACACAAACTTTGTGTTGTGATTTAGACAAATATTAAATATGCTTTTAAATCAATACGTTGGCAGGTGATTGGAGAAGAAATGATAAAAAACGGAATCTCCAAATACCTACATGGTGTAACGAACAACTGTCTTGAAAACGAAAAGCATCTACAGAGGGGAACTGTGGAGAAGGCTGTTTGGTTCCCACAAGGGTAGGTCCTGAGACTCATCCCGGTGGATCCTGGTGGTTAGAATACAATTAAGCGCGCCACAGGTAGCCAAATTTGTCGCTGCACTCGGCAGACTAACGCTTAGCACGTATGGTGTCAGTGAAACTCTGAGGAGCTTAGTCGCACTCGTGGCAAGCTACCCATTCTTGTATGGCGCACCAGTACGGGCAGATGACGATGGCCGTGAGGATATGCAGAGCACGCTCGTACGCGATCTTTACTTACAACTCTCGTGCGAACTTAAATACGGTCTGACCCAAATATTTTGCATGACTGTCTCGATGATAACCTGTATTGGATAGCTGTGTCAGGTCGAGAATCCAAACTGCCAAACCTGTGTCAAAGCCGCAGAAGACACCGCCGAGAATTTTTTGTCTTGTACTTTTATTTCGTAAAACAGTAAGTGCACTAATAACTTGCGCAGGCGGTTGGTAAGATATCTTCTTAACACCTAATGCATTACCAGTAAAAAGTTTTTATGTTGTTGTTATAAATAAAATCTACGTTCATCAGATAATGGTGATGAGGAAACAACGACATGCACCATAGTTTAAATACTATCAAGTGGCGGCTGAGTAAAATGGCTAAAAGGCTATGTAGAGAAGTTACAAATACTTCAAGGTACTTACAAACTCAGAAAATACACGTGTTGGTTATTTACGCGATATTGCTGCTATTTTCGTTACGCTTAACAACGTCACATCTAAAGAAACTATTTACGACATACTGAAATTCAGTAATACGTGTGATAGCCAAACTAAAAATATTTGATACTTAATACACTCACTCGGTTTTCCAGGCCTGTGTATTTGATAGCAAATACCAAAACTTACGGTAGTGGTATATACTAACCGAAATGTACACTACAGGGTCTAGTAGAGTGTACTAGGGGACCCACTGTTCCCTAATGAGTAGTTATTAATGCTTATTTTCATCAAATCCTGATACGTGATCAAAAAACGTCATCTGTTTTCGTTGTATGTGTAGATGATTTGCTGTTTCCAAGTAACAGCCTGTTAAACCATCCACGCAAACATTTTTCCTCTTTGCGGGTAAACTTTCTTTTTTTAAAAACGTGCATTGTTGCACAAAGAAGATGAATGCATTATCGGGCCAGTCAGGTGGTGGGAGGCGGACCGCATCAAGTTCTGCGGAGAGGCTCGTAGCAACGGGATGTGCATACAGCAGGCTGGATCTTCCCCAATGAGCATAAAGGGTGCTAGCAAAGCAACCAAGAAAACCCGCTGAGGAATTTCAGCCAAGGAAACACGGTGAGGAATTTTTGGGAGGTTTCGGGAATGCATGATGCACATGCGCCACTAGCAGCCTGCGTGACTAGTGTGAGACTCGCAAACCCACTAAACCCGGATTCCTCCCCACCCCCCCCCAGGCTCGGTATTACTTTGGCATTACATCGAAGCCGTGGGAGAGGCGTCTCTGCCGTTCTCCTTCAATCAGCTCTATCCCTGACTATCATTCCGCATGTCTACCTGCGGTTGGATAGGGGGATGCCATTTTGTAATCCGTCCTGTGAGGGTGCGTCGAGACCATGAGGGCCTGGCTGCTCCCCACCCCCTCCCCCCTCCCTCGGCTTCTCGTCTCGACCACTCTCCCGAGAGACCCGCTCAAACCTCTCCCGCCTGGCCGTTTCCTTGGCTGTCTTGAGTGTCAAAACAGCGTCGAACAAGTTCGTCGCCTCCCTCCATGCCTCCGCCGAAGTCATCATATGGGAGACCACCTCCTTGATGGGTCGGCCTCTTACAGCGGTTGGTGCTGCGTCCCGTGCTTCCCTGACAGCATCACACCGCAGAACAGTATGCTCTACGTTGCCCGTTTCTCCAGAGTCGCACAGTACGCAGATATCGCTGATGGCCTTCTTGATCCTTGACAGGTAGCTCTGGAACTGGCCGTGTCCGGTCAGAACCTGAGTCGTCCAGTAGGAAAGCTCCCCGTGTCGGCGGTCATACCATGCCCTGAGGTCCGGTATCAGACTCTTGGTCCAGCTCCCTGTGGTCACACCGGGTCTTACCTGCGCCCATTCCTCATGCCAGGCCGATATGGTGGCACTCCTGGCCCTGGTGAGATCCAGACCTTCGTCTAGATACATTTTACTTCGTTCAGCCACTAGGAGGTCCCATGGCAGCATTTTGGCTAGGACCAGGAGAGCTTCGGTCGAGACTGTTCGATACGCCCGGCTTACCCTGATTGCCAGCGTTCGGTGGGTCGACCTTAGTGCCCCGCTATTTTTCGTTGTCCGCATTGCCATGTCCCCCCAGACTGGGGCTGCGTATAGCGCCGTTGATTCGGCCACTGAGGCCAGGAGCCTTCTTTTCACCTCAGCCACCCCACCGACCCTAGGCATGATCCGCGCCAGGTTCAGGGAGACCCTTTGGGCCTTTTCGGCCACGTACTTAACGTGTGCCGATCCGGTCAGTCCAGTGTCTAGCATGACCCCAAGGTACTTTACCTTCTTTCTGATTTCTATCGGGTGGCCCGCCATCACGAGGTTAATGCCGGTCGTCCTCTTTCTGCCTGTTAGGTACATCGCCTCCGTCTTGTCGGGTGCCAGTTTCAAGTGATGGGACTCCATCCACTCGGACACCATTGAGAAGGCCTCATTTGCGGCGCTCTCCAGGGCTCTTTCGGTCCTGGCCGTTATCATGAGTGCAAGGTCATCGGCGTACGCCAACGTCTCCACCCCATACGGGAGACCTCGGATCTCGAGCACCCCGTCGTAAGCTATGTTCCAGAGCACGGGTCCTAGAATCGAGCCCTGTGGGACTCCGGCAGTAACCTCGTACTCCTGCCCCCCTGCAACCAAGCCTCTGTCGTCCAGGTAGGATGAAATCATTCGACGGATGTAGAGGGAAAAGCCCTTCCTCTTCATCGCCTCCACAATTACTTTCTAATTCATTGTGTTGAAGGCATTTTTGACATCCAGGAGGATCAGGAGCACGAATCCCCTTGTTTTAGGGGGAGGGGGGGGGGGGTTCATAGTCTCCTCACCCGCCCGTTTCAGAACCTTCTTTAGAGCCCCTAATGCGGATCTGCCCTTCCGGAAACCGTACTGGGCATCTGATAGGGCGTTCTTTTCCTGAATCTCGTAGTTTAGTCTCTTGACTATAACGTTCTCCAGGAGCTTACCCATGGCGTCAATGAAGCATATGGGCCAGTAAGCCGAAGGCCCCGTCTTCCTCCCGGGTTTGGGGATCAGAATTAGGCTTGTCCTTTTCTACAGCCTCGGGAATCTCCCCTCTCTCAGAAGCCTGTTGGCAGGGTCTTGGAAGACCTTAGGCCACCTTTTGACCAGTAGCCTCGCTACCTCTGGGGGAATTCCGTCTAGGCCGGGCGCTTTACCGGTTGCCAACCGATATCGGGCTTGTTCGACCTCCTCCAGCGTCACCTCCGGAATGTTTTCCGGGGTGACCGAGAACTCCTCGTTTTCTCTCCGCGGCTGTGCCGGAAAAAGACCGGTTACAGTCTCCCGCAGCACATCCGGGGGGAGTTTCGGGGGAGGTCTCCGGAGTTTGGCCATAACTATTCGGTACGGCAGGCCCCATACGTCGCTCTCCACCGCGTCTATCAGCTCTTTCTCCGCTCGGGCTTTACTTTTGGCGATGAGTCCTCGGAGTCTCGATCGAGCAGCGTTGTACTCCGTCAATTGGGATTCAGCTCTTGCGGTCTCTCGCTCCCCGTAAAATCCCACCCGTCGTTTTCTTTGCGTTAACCAGCTGCGTGTTCTCGTGAAAATTCTATTTAGCCTAATGCAAGCCCTGCGGGCAGCTGCGATCCCTTTGTTCCACCAGTAATTAGGAGGGTGGCGGCTCCCGTGGTGTTGTGAGGGAGCAGCTTTCTCGCATGCTGTAGAGAGTATGCTAATTATTTGATATTCATCCCCCACCGTGTCTCCCAGTTGTTTGCAACCCTCGTCTATTTCAGCCACTAGAATCTTGGCGTCGAGTTTCCGCATCTGCCATCTCTTACTAGGGGGCGGGGCGAGGGCCACCTCGGGGGTACTGATGGTGAAACAGATGTATCTGTGGTCACTCATGGTCTCCTCCATCTCCCTCACCCTCCACTCTACCACCAGTGGAAAGGCCGCCTCATTGACCATTGTTAGGTCAATGAAGGCCGTCTGGCTCCCTCTGGAAAAGGTGGGGACCCTTCCGTCATTAAGAACCATTAGACTTTTTTCAGCCATCCACTCCTGTAGAGTTTGGGCTCGTCTAGTTGTGGTTCGGCTACCCCATGCTATGCTGGCTGCGTTAAAATCGCCGGTGATCACTACCCTCTTACCTGCATGTGCCCCCGCGCTGTGGGAAAGTTCCTCGAGAAATTCCTCGAATTCCTCCTCCTCTCTGTTGGGAGAGAAGTAGCAGCTATAGATGACCCCTACCCGGTCAATCTCCAGCCAGGAGAACCCCCTCCCCGACCCCCCGCCCCTAATCGCGAGGTTTCTCTCGGAACCCGTCCACCAGATTGCGGTATCCGCCTCTGCGTCAGATACCCAGTCTGCCTTCCGCTTGGTGATCGCTATGTTTGGCTCGGAGAGCAGGCAGAACCCTATGGACTCTCTGCGTACTATCTCATCGAGCATGTCATGCGCCGCCCTGCAGCGGTTAAGGTTTACCTGAAGTATCTTTAACATTGGTTGGATAAAGGGCCCCTACCTATTAAGTTCCAATCACCCTTTCCGTCCTCTGCTGGGATAATGGTTGTCTTCTTATTTTTAGCCCCCTTGTCTTTAATCCCCTTTTTATTGCTCTTCTTGGTTATTTGGGCTTCTACTTGGGTCTCCTTGCCATCTACCTGTCCCTTGGCGACGCCCCTTCGGGCCTCCCGCCGCTGCTCGACTTGCTCCCTATAGGCCGGGCAAGACATCCTATCCGCTCGGTGCCCCTCTATTCCGCAGACCAGACACTTTGGTGTCGTTGCTTTGCAATTGGCTACCAGGTGGTCAGGTTCACCACATTTGTGGCATACCCGAGGCACCTGGATCTCTGCTTTGCAGTCTTGGGCCTTATGGCCCGGCCTATGACACTTGTAGCAGTTGGGGAGCCTAATCCACTCCTCAGGTCTGCACCACCTCGAGCCCAGCTTAAGGATCTTGCGGGAGCATATGGCTCTTGCCGCCGCCGGGGACGCCGTAACCAGTGCGTACCAATCTTCAGCTCTTCCGAGCCTTGGCTCGGTAGCTGTGATCTTGGCGCCGGCCGGAAGCTGCAAGGCCTTTTGCAGTTTGCTTTCGACCTGCTCCCCGTCCAAGAGTGGGTCAATCCCCCACAGGGCGATGGTCTGCCCCTGGTCAAGCTCTCGGCAGTCGGCCTGCATCTTTGCAGATTCCCGAATGGCCGCCGCCATTTTCTCTCCTGCGCCTTTTTCACTCTCCTCTATTCTAATTATAAGGTCACCCTCCTTACTTTTAACTACCCCCCTAACCGTTATCCCGGCGCCTTCCTGCTGCCTGACTTGTTCTCTAGTCTCCGGTTTGGCTCCGGTCTTCCTTGTTTGTCTCGAACAAACCTCTAGGAGGCCACTGCCGTCGCCGGTCTTACGGCAGCAGATTTCCAGACCCTGTAGAAGCGTCTGTGTACGGCGCTCCCTTGCGACGTGCATCAACGGGGGTTTCTCCCCGCCAGCCAGCCCCAGCGCTTTTCCCACGACAGCTTGGAGCACCCCCAGGGTCGTGGTCCCTAGTTCTTCTTCCGGGTTTATCACTCCCACTACCAAGTACCGTTGAGAGGCCGCTTGGTTTTCTGGACCCTCTAAGAACATTTGACAGGCTGGTAGCCGTAATCTTCTCCACAGCTGATAACGCTCTTGAGGACCACTTCAAGTAACTTTGCGACAACATCGTAAAGGTTGTCGGGAGGATAATCGACAGAGCGACCTTTCTCTTGTTATCGGAGTTAGCAAAAGTTAAGGTCTTCCTAAGCATAAGCGGAACACGATCCGCGGTGAAAAGCAAAACCAGGGTTCATACTTGAATTTTGGAATCAGCGCTACACTCTCAGAAGCTACGCGGATGAAAGTGAAGAATAATGTCGGCTATAGACCACGTTATTTTTACAATATACGGCTATGGTGAGTCTGGAGCTGCAGCGTCATAAGATCGTACTAAATCATGAACCCTCGCAGTGCTATATGTACTACAGGATGGATCACTTTGCCGCTAACTGTAAGGCCCATACAGTCCAAGTGACAAAAAAAGAGTACCTCATTGTCTCGGCGCATCCTCACAGAAGGGTTTAAAAATGGGCGAAATGCCCTTTTTCAACCACAGTTAAGCATGCGGGCTGGTAGACAGGGATAGAGCTAAGTGAAGGAGAACGGCAAAAACGCTCTCCCTTCGGAGTATTGCCAAAGTAACACCGACCCTGGGAGGGTAAAGAAGAACCCGGGTTTAGTGGGTATGTGAGCCCATACTAGTTACACAGGCTGCTAGAGATGTGCATGTGTATTTTGCATTTTTAAAACCTCATATACGAAACAAATATTTACGCCGTTTATAAGCAGTTGCAACTGGCACACGAAAGTTGCTGATCCAGTAGCCTCTTCAATAATCGGGGCTAACGCAGCCCAGGCTGGTCGAGCTTTAACTCTTACGAGGCAAGCGAGGTAAGAAATTGCTAGGAGATCAATTACAGGTTTTACCCACTTGCCTTCGAGACTCTTGGCAAGCCGGACCGCTTGTGGTTTGTTGCAGAATATGAAAAGGCGGCTGATTCTAGCCAGCGGATGTAAACCAGATGGCGATTTTCTTAGACAGAGTCTGTCGCTAGAGGTGCAACAGGGCAGTGCGCCCTCGGTTCACAAAAAACAAGCCAGAGATGGCTGGTCTTTGCTCTCGCTACCTTGCAAAACAGTGGACGCGTTTATATGTATATATATATATATATATATAAGAATGTTTTTAAATGAAATTATACACATATATACAAAAATCTGCTCTAACTTGCTGTTACTAATATTGTCCTATACGGCCAATTGAGTCTACTTCGAATTCCCCTATTCTACATGCTATTTGGTAGTTAACAATGAAGCATACGGATCCGAGGTCAGCCGTCGAAACTTCTGATTCTGGTGAAGCAAAGCAAGTGAGTAGTCCTGCACCAGCTTCATCACCTGCGCCAGCTTCATCACCTGCACCACCTTCATCACGTGCAGCACGTGCAGCACCTTCATCACGTGCAGCACCTTCATCACGTGCAGCACGTGCAGCACCTTCATCACGTGCAGCACGTGCAGCACCTTCATCACGTGCAGCACGTGCAGCACCTTCATCACCTGCATCACGGTAAGTGCAAACCACTCATATCAATGACGACTTATTAATTTCCGATAATCATTTTCAAAATAGCTATGTCGTAACGCCCAAGACAATGACGCCCATTTATAGGTCATTAGATTCAAAGACAACCAGCTAAAGCTTAAAGCAGATTGTCCTTAGCTATTGTTATAAAAGAAAAACATACCGACTCATTAGCCCCTTCGATGGTCGGTGCAGGAGCGGACCAGGCAGGCCATGCGTCCAGGTTAGCAGAAGCTAACAAATGTAGAAAATACTCTGACATTGGTTATCCGCACCAATTTTATCCGTTGGCGTTTGAAACAATGGGAGGACCAGGCCCGCTTACAGTGAATTTGATTCAGCGCGTAGGCAGATGCCTTAACCTTTCCACGGGAGACTCGAGGGCATCGGAATTTTTGCGTCAGAGGCTGTCACTCGACATTCAACGAGGAAACGCAGCATCTGTTCGGGGCACATTGTTGAACTGGGCTAATCCTGGGTTAGAGAACCCGTGAGTACACGTTCATGCGGAGACAATTGTAACACTCCAAAGTGCTAACATAAAAAAGTTATATAAATAAAAGAAAAACATCTTGAATAGAACCGGTCCCAGGTGACTGCCACTGGGACTTGCAATCGCGTAAGGATTAAAGAAGGAAAAACTCCGAAGAAAAATCGGGAAATTTGCCTTACAGTGTAACATTAAAACTAACTCTGGGTTAGACAAAGATTTGATGATATCTAAAAGTAATATAATGGTGGGCTACGATTTCAGTCGTCGATAGTGTATTCTAAATTCTGGTTCACTAAGAGTCATTAAAGAGTAGCAAGCGATAGGAAGGAAGAATGCAATGTGAAATGAGCTAAAAGAATGCGCTCTTAAACTTGTAAACATATTCAAAAATATGTGTAAAATTTCCTGCGGAATATCGTGATCATTTGCCATTAAAATAGTTACGGCGCGTTTCTCATTAAAAGTGGACTGTGTCTTGCCGTTCATGACCAACCTGGAAAAAAAAGGACAACCGATCTAGACGCAATGACCGCCGAGCGTGCTAAAGCGGCGCTAAGTTTATTCCCTATGACCGGTACACAATCCGCTTTGCCAGAAAGTGGCTTTGTTCACCAAACGACAAGATTTTTAAATAACGTATATAATAAGCATATTGATCATATTGATTAGGAGTAGCAGTAAACTACTGAGATTTACCCGGGACAAACGCCAAAATACCAGCTCAGCGGTCGTCCTCGAGGACTTTCCTAAACTGACCGTGGGGATGCAGGCTTCTAATAAGCATGTACTTGGTATGTCAAACTTTCACTTTTTATACCTAACAACCTGAAAATAATGAAAATTACTTGTATGTAAAGCCTACCGCCGAACACACTATATGAGCTTACTCTCACAGGAGTATTAGCCAGTGATGTTCAGCGATGGTTTGCAGCAAGGTTTCACTGGAGGAGCAGTAGTTGTCATACCGAACACTGGGACAAATCTAGCAATATGTGTTGCTAACTGCCAGACTTCAACCACTGAAGAAATTGTGGTACTAAATAGGCTCTCGTAATTACGCTGGAAGCTATTAAAGCTGCAAGGCACATCGGATCCAAACTCAAATCTTATCCAGTGCGTTTTTTGCTGCACCAGCCATCTTAAAGCGCAATTACAACTACGGAGGATTCTAGCTCACGTTAAGATATGAGGAAGCAAGGTAGCTGACGAAGTTGCCAGAGACGCACCTCAAAAGTAGGTGGATTGCGTATGCCTAATGCCGCCTACCCTAAGTCATGCCAAGGATAAAGTGTGGAAACACAGTTGACGAAAATGGCATAAACTGGCAAATGGCACACAAAAGCGTGTTAATACGGGGATCGGGATAAGCTTTGCAAGGCCACACACCTTAGGCAGGGTCTCCCGTAGATATAGGGTTACGGTTCGCCGTCTGAGATTTGCCAAAGGTCTAGGCAGAAGCACACTCAACAAAGTTGGGTAAAATCATCACTCATGTACGAGCAATATAGAAAATATTCTGACGTTATACACATCCTTACCTCACCAACCTGAATGGACGAGAGCAAAATTGCCAACCTGGTGAAATTTGTCAATTATAGTGGTCTCGTGATGTAAATGAGCATGAGGCAACGGATGCAATGATCAGTAAAGCATGTACAAGTTGTGGGCATATCAGATGTTAGAAGCGTCTAAAACGTAAAATGCACACCTGTGTAGTCGGCCTTTTATATAAGACTCTCTAGATTATATATGTAATCAATAAATATTAATAAAAACAAAAAGTAGATAAAAAGTGATCCTCGTTTAATATGATAAAGCTCAGCAACTGATAAGTGATTTTATATTCGCTCTTATAGAGTTAATACACATAAACCCGTCTAGATGTCTGATAGAACAGCAGTAATGCACTGACAATTTTATTGCAAATTTAACGTTCAGTTAGGTAAGAGAGACCGCAATTATTTTCAATTTTATCAATTTATGTTCAAAAAGAGAAATAATTGTTAAACCTGCACTGCTGCTATACTTTATTTGTTATGACGCTGCGAATGTTTCTGTAGAAACCACAAACGATATAAATGGGCGCACACCGTACTCTTTTGCTAACTGCTATTGTAGTACGATCATAAAAGTATTGTAATTGATAGCAGCGTTTTGTTATTTTGATTCTGCTGTCATTTCATAAGGTGCTAAAAGCTTAGTGTGCGTTAAATTGAGTAAAGCAATTTTGTTGATTAATAACCTGTAAATTGTTATTGACATTTGTTGCAGATCTCGTTTCGGATCTTTTCAAGTGCTGATAATAGTCATCTCCATTTTAGTGTTATTGGGACTAACAGTTTTAATCACGTTTCTCGTAATCAATCAGCAAGCAAGCGGGGTCCCCCCCCTACAGCAAGTGCCTATAAACGTGAATGTCGAAACCTAGCCTGCGCCAAAGGAACATGTTGCTAGCGGGAATTTTGACACCATACTTTGACACCACTCACCATTGCCGCTGGCATAGCCAGTTTTTTTTGTTTGTGTAGTGACCTATCAAGGGGCGTCTGGGGAACAATTGGCTCCCGCGAATTCGTGTGGTGGGATAGACATTCGTAAAGAGACATAAAATGCAATAAAATGAGTCTTCACCTCTGCACAAGCAGAAAACTAAATCGAAGACCCGGCTCTCTTGCGATCTCGTGCCTTAGATGGCGTACAGGTCGTACAGACCAAAAACTTATAATGATCAGTCGGCAAACCGATATCCGACGCTGGGTTTCGTCAACCGCGCTGACAGATCAACTCGCTGGTCAACTACAAGCAGACACGCCCACTCAACCGCTAACTTCTAACCGAATACCGAACCAATCACTTTAAATATACCCTGGCCAACTTTTTCAGATAAGATATAAATGATCTATGCTCGCCTGCCTCACCGGAAAATTGGAAACTGCTATTTGCTTTCCCTACTCAGGGTTTAACATCCTTGAAAGAAAAGAAAAAGGACGCACCTTTACATCAGTTATTTGGGGAAACCTGGCACGCTTCCGTCAAAGAGCTAAAATAAGTGAAAACCCTCACTTGTGTGGAACAAAACACGGAACGCCCCGCCGTGCGACACTGACTTCCAACGGCGAAAAATGGTACAGACAAAACTAGCTCTTGGAAATAATTTGCTGTGTCAGGTCGAAAATCCAGACTGCCAAACCTGTGACAAAAGCGCAGAAGACACCGCGAAGCATTTTTGTCTTGTACTTTTATCTCGCAAAACAGTGGATGCACTTATCTCTTGCGCAGACGGTTGGTAAGATATATTCTTAGCACCTAATGCATTACTAGTAAAAACATTATTATGTTGTTGTTATAAATAAAATCTACGTTCGTTAGATGATGGCAATGATGAAACAATGACACGTACCATGTTGCATATTAATTCACGTATTTCCGGAATATTGGCTCTAAATATACAAACAAATTTGAGTCTAACCATTCATACAGTAAAGTATTTTCCCGTACTAATTAAGCCCACACAGTTTCAACATGTTTTGTACGAGCAACTCATTTTTTTCGACTGCGAGGATTACTCCAGTTTACATTAAATAGCTTCATTGCACTGTCAGGCCAAGGTAATGCGTTGAGTATTCAGTTTAGGGATTTGGTGACACTTTAAGTATGTTGGAGAAACTTGTTCATCTCATAGCCTCCTGGTAATAAAAGTAGCTTTTTTACGGTATTCATAAAACACCTCTGCGTTAATATAATTTCAAGCAAATTTATCACCTTTGAATTAGATGCACATTAGGTCAAACTATTCAATAGTTACGAACCCTGCAAGAAAAATACAAATTGGGACTCTTAACGAACAGTGGTGCTAGTTTAAACTAAATTACAAATACTCTAAGGTCCTTACAACCTCAGAAAATACACGTGTTGGCCATTTACACGACATTGCTGCTATTCTCGCTAACACTTAACAACGTCCCATTCAAACGAAACTATTTACGACTTACTGCGACAGCCTCAATTCGGTAATTCGGTTTGATAGCCAAACTGAAAATATCTGATACTTAATACACTCACTGTGTTTCTACCAGGCAGACATGTGTTTTTTATAGCGAATACCAAAACGTACTGTACTGGTACATTCTAACCGAAATTTACACTACAGGAACTAGTAGTGTACTAAGGGACCCATTGTTTCTTAATGAGTAGTTATTAATGCTTATTTTCATCAAATCCTGATACCTGATCAAAATGCATCATCTTTTTCGTTGCATGTGCAGATGAATTGCTGTTTCCAAGTAACAGCCTGTTAAACCATCCACGCAAACACTTTTCCTTTTTGCGGGTCAACTTTCTTTTTGAAAAACGTGCATTGTTGCACAAAGACTGTGCGACACCGACGGATAAATGCATGATCGGACCAGTCAGGTGATTGGAGGCGGACCGCATCAAGTCTTGCGAAGAGGTTCGTAGCAACGGTATGTGCATACCGCTGGCTGGATCTCACCCGGTGAGCATAAAGGATGCTAGCAAAGCAACCAAGGAAACTCGTAACGGTGAGGAATTTCAGAACGATTTGGAGTTTACGTCAGCGAATTGACATAAGCGGATTCGTGCTCTGACGGTGCCGCCAATTGTAACATTTGACAGGCAGGAAGCCGTAATCTTCTCCACAGCTGACGACGCTTTTGAGCACTACTATAATTGAATTTGCGACGACATTGCAAAGGTCGTCGAGAGGATAATCGACAGGGCGACCTCGCTCTCGTTATCGGAGTTAGCAAAAGTTAAGGTCTCATGCAAGGCTGACTTTACTCGCAGCTTTAATGTAAATACTTGAGCGCATTTCTTTTTAAGCTTATCAATTTATGCTGCGAATGTTTCTGTAGAAACCATAAACGATATAAGTGGGCGCACACCGCTCGATTTTGCTGCCTGATATTGTAGCACGATTATAAAAGTACTGTAATTGGTAGCAGCGTTTTGTTATTTTGATTCTGCTGCCTTTTAATAAGGTGCTAAAAGCCCAGTGTGCGCTAAATTGAGTAACGTCATTTCCTTGATTAATAACCTGTAAATTCTGACTCGTAGCAAATTACCTATAGTACCAGTCGCAGTCATCCTCTTTTTAGTGATATTGGGACTAATAGCTTTCGACACGTTTCTCTTACTCAAGCAGCGGCCCCACAAACCCTTGGCCAAACTCACAACTACTCGTGGCCAATTTCACGACTCTTATACACACATCGCCTACTGTAAATGACGCGCGTGATACTACAACGAGGGAGCCCACCCCATGTCAGCCTGTAAAGACAGTCAATGATAACCTGATTACCCCTGCACTCAGCATAGAAAGTATCCTGCAGTCAGTTACAGAAAAGCTTATCCCGCGGATAGTTAAAACCATTGTGGCTCAAGTAGGCGCTGTTATCGAAAACTAATCGCGTTGATTATCCCGGGGCTGTTTCTGAACTCTCGAGCAGTATCTGCGGAACAATTGCCTCCTGCGACCTAGTCTGGTGGGATAGACATTCGTGAGACAGAGATAGAAAATGCAATAAAAGGGGTCTTCACCCTTGCACAAGCAGAAGACTTAATCGAAGACCCGGCTCCCTTGCGATCTCGTGTCTTAGATGGCTCATAGGTGGAAGTCGTGGACATTAAATCTAAGCTAAATGATATCTTGCATACCTTTTAGAGGTCATGTTGCAGCAGAATAATTTAAAGCTATTACTGATCTGTGCTCGTCTGCCTCACCGGAAAATTAGGAACGGCTATTTGCTTTCCTTACGCTTATGTTTAGCATCCTCGCAAAAAAAGGCCCCCATAGATTTCGCCCTCGCCACTCAAAGAATATCATTGGCAGACAGAATGAAAACAGTAATTATTTGCGGCTTTCTCTGTGCCGCTTTGTTACTCTGGCCATCAACGAACAACTACCAGATTTTATATTGCCAATATTTTACAGAGCTTCTATAATTGCTCTTTGGAAAAAGGACGGCGGAATAAGGCCTATTGCAGTGGGGCTCACTCTAGAAAGATTTGTTGGCAAAGTCCTCGTCAAGAAGTCAATCAAGGATCTTGTTCAGTTAGTTGCCCCACTGCGACTTGGCTGTGATATTATGGGGGTACCGCTGCCGTACATGCCACCGCTGCATACATTGAATCACACAGTCGCAAACCAAAAAATGTTAGTATTTTAGTAAAGTTGGAATTCCAAATTGCGTTTAACATAATGCGAAGAGACTACATTTAAAATTCGGTTAAACAGCGAATCTCTTGGATGTACGCCGCTATCTACGATTTAGACGGTGGACTACTTGCAGGCCATTTGCCTGCTGCAGAAATGTAATCTCCTTGTTTTGTCGCACAACGGTAGATAGGAAACTGCTGCCACAGTCCGAGCAAAACTACTCAATATTAAGTGGCTAACGGAGGAACGCGTCGAACTGCTGGGTGCACCGTTAACTGACGCAGCAGTTGTGTGTGCCCTCCAAAAGAGGGAGGCTCACAGATGCGAAACCGTGGTGCCGTAGATTAAAACATCGAGACGCACACCCAGCCCTGTATCCTTCACGGCAAAGCCTTTCCACGCCTCGTTTAATTTATCATTTACGATGTTCTCCCTTGTACAAGAGAGATGACCTGCTCCACGTTTTCGACGAACTCCTCCGAACGACACTCGAGTGCTTAATTGTTTCCATAGTCTGCTAGCAGTCATGATGTTCGATTGTTCGAAGTGTTGGCTCCCGTTAAAGACGAGTGGTGTGCAGTTAAGGCTGCTCAAAAGTGCTCCACGGGGGTTGTCTAAACCCCGTGCTCCCCGAGGATGCGCACTCGGCTCCGTGTGGAGCCTGTGACACCAAGGAACCAAGTCGCGTTACGTTGTGCGGCCGATTGAGCGAGCTACAGTGGAACTTTGTGAAACTGTGCTTAGCATACACGGCTCTACAGGAGCGGGTTGCCAAAGTCGAGGCAATCCCGCAGGAACAGTTTACCGCACCCCTTACGCTTACAGGGGGTTTGAACTCCACGCTAAGTGAGAAAATTAGCGTGGAGAAAAGCGGCGGAACGCGGACAACGCGGAAAAACAAGAAAGCCAGGCTAGCAGACGGCACAGAAGGAGGTGACGTCACCGAGCCAAAGACGAGAGAGCTGGCTGGAGAGACCAGCAAAAACAAAAAAAATGTAGGGTGGTCTTTCTTGCACGCGACCTTCTTCGTGTAACCGTGCACCTACCGAGCAGTGCCTTTTTCCAAAACAACCTGAAACAAAAACGTTTTGTGACAGCCTTCTGTGTAGTGAATCACTCTTCGTGAAGCCTCATAGGTTGCTGTGTCACTTGATACTGTGCCGGACACACTTGACTGTTTTTTGCGGTGTCCAGGTCACTGCCGTATACCTCGGAATCGATTTCCGCCCATCCCAATCATGAACATGCAAGGAGTAAAACGTAAACAAACAAACTCGGACCAAAACATTGAGGTTTCCAACAATTCCAAAAAGCTCAAAGATAACCTTGCATGTCCAAATTGCAACCTGACACTAGGAAGAGCTACTCAAATGAAATGCATTGAGTGTCAGTTGTGGGTGCATCTGAAGTGTACGTCCCACTCATATACAGAAGCGAAGAAGGATGAGATAAAGAACTATAAATGTGTGAAGTGCAGTCCCCCGTTGCCAGACGACAATGCAGATGACGATATGGACTTAGAGTCTGATGTGCTCACCCTCGTGAAATATCTCACCAACCAAATGAAAACGCTACAGTCAGCTGTTGGCCAGCTGGTGACAAAGAACACGGAACTAAAAATAAAAAACAACCGCCTGGAGAAGAAAATTGATAAACTGCTGCAGTCTCAACAGATGCAGGTGTCAAGGCAAAATAACCAGACAGAGGGAAACCGTGCTGCAAGTCTATCGCGCGGCCGCAGTGTGAACCGCCCCCTGGCCCCAAATCGAAATCGGAGCCATTCTCGCTCTGGTCTGCCTACTGTTCGACCCCCGCCAAATGTCACTCTAAAGCATAAAACTGGAAATAGTGAGTCCTGGAAGAAAATGGAACACAGACGGCGACGAGTTGTGCACGTTGGTGCCCGGTCTGATCAGGGACCAGCGACCCTACCGCGCGAATCCGTTCGTCTCTGTACTGAAAGGGTATTTATCTCTGGACAATACGCTGCGCTTTCGGCAACAGAACTACACCGACACCTGTCGTCATCCGGTATATTTCCGCTTGTTGTAAAGAAAATAAAAACTAGATATTCCCACTACAGTTCGTTCTATGTGGAGATACCGGACTGCGATGCTGATAAAGTGTTCGAACCGTCTATTTGGAATTCTGGAGCTATAATAAAAGAGTTCTCTGGCCGTCTGAGAGATAGTGACGTCATCGACTCTCATTCTGCCCAATGACCATCAGGGAAATCGTCACACCCCCAACGCAGACGTAAGAACAATAATGAACCTAGCCTAAAAAATATTTACAACGAACAACATACTGACAAATTATCTGAACTGAAATGCATTCTTTTAAACGCGCGTTTTTTGAAAAAACCTGGCGCAATCAACTGTCTGACTAAGTATATGATAGCTCTTAAAATCGACATTGCCTTCATAACAGAAACCTGGCTTTACGATGGGATTTCGTGTGCTGAACTATCTGCCAATGGCAGATTTGAGGTCTTTCGCAAAGATCGAAATGCCCAATCCGGAGGTGGAGTTCTGCTTTTAGTCGAAGCCCAAATACCCTGTGCCCCGGTGACCGTCATGACATCATCTGAGACAGTTGCCGTCGATCTTCTGCTGCCCAGCAGCCGAGTGCGGCTCATCTGTTCTTATTTTAGCCCTTCTGGTACAGCAGCAGAGCTCTATCGTAACATGGTCACACTTGTCATCGACTTGGAACAACTCACCTCCATTGACAGCAGCGTCGTTGTTGCTGGTGACTTCAACCAAGGCAGCATCGATTGGACTAACTCCATCTCTTCGTACCGTGAGTCCAATATGGACAGCTATAAGGTGGACGATTGTGAACGAGCAAGTAAGGAAGATCTTCTGCTTCAATTTATTAGCACAGCTAGTCTCGATCAACTCGTGAAGAAACCCACCAGAGGCCAAAACTTACTTGATCTAGTATTCGCAAACGATGAATCCGTCGACAATGTCGTTTGTTCTCCTGCTCCCATTGCTAGTGATCATAACATGGTCAGCTTCATGATAGCTCCGAGCCCACCTCCTCCTCTGTACATTCCGACCTTCCTGGACTATGCCAACGGAGACTACGATGGGATGGTCTGCAATCTTCTTGCTACCGACTGGAACTTATTCTTTTCTACCTGCACGAACTCTAACGAAATGTATAATCATTTTATCGAGTACATGCACATGTTGCAGGATTTGTTGGTGCCACGCAAAACTGTTGGCGGGGCGCACAGGTTCGACTCAGTTATGCAACGTCTCACGAATCGTCTAGCGACCTCAAATGTTGAAGCTACTACTAAGACCATTCAAAAAGAACTTCAAAAAGTTCTGCATCGTAAGAGAATCATCGAGGAAAGCTCCGTAGCTCAACATGGAAACCAATCAACAATCCATAAATGCGTAAGAAAACGGCTCAAAATCAAAGACAGTGTTGGAGCAATCAAAATGAAGGATGGATCGTTCGCTACTGAGAACTCCGAGAAGGCTGAATTACTCCGTGACGTCTTCGCCTCAACTTATCCGTCTCCTAGTGAATTAGCAGAGCGCTCCCGTCGGCCGCAACCTGATGTACATACAGCAGAAAATCTCAAATACGTTTAAGACGTTGACAGCTCCCCTGAAAACCTGACTCGACATCTCAGGAAGCTCTCAAATAAACAGAGCGAAACACCGGATGGTATAAGCGCATTCGTATATAAGCGATGCGACCGTTCTGTATGTATACCTTTATCGCTAATATTTTAACGTTCTCTTGAAGAAGGAACTGTACCTGATTTGTTCCGCTGTGCCATCGTGTGCCCGGTGCATAAGAAAGGGGACAAAACTGATGCACAAAACAAACGTCCTGTATCGCTTACTTCTGTTGCCAGCAAACTCTTTGAGAACGTAATCGCTGAAGCCGTTTACAACAACGCTAATCTCCAGGGACTTATTTCAAGAAAACAGTTTGCCTATCGACCAGGCTACTCTACGGTCCTGCAACTTCTTGAAACACAAAATGATTGGGCCTCGATGCTAAATGACAGCAAGCCATTCGATTGCATATATTTTGACTTCAAGTCGGCATTTGAAACGGTCACACATAATAAACTCCTGCAGGTCCTCCGTAGTTATGGTGTCGGCAGAAAAATAGTTGAGTGGGTAGCTGCATTCTTGCGTAGCAGAACTTTCCGCGTACGTGTTCATGACTGCCTATCATCCTGTGCTCGAGTCACTTCTGGCTGTCCACAGGGCACCATACTTGGGCCGCTTATGTACATATTGTACACTGATTCATTGAAACACATCGTCCCGAAACATGTACATATGAAAATGTATGCAGACGATATTAAAATGTATACTATTGTTGATGATGATGTTAAGGCTGCGGCTTTACAAGCAGTATTAGGTAACTTCTTTGAATGGGTTTGTAAACTTGATCTCAAATTGTCCGTACAAAAGTGCGCTATTCTACATTTTGGTAAAACAAATCCTAGGTACTCATATACCCTTGGCGGTGAGAATCTACAGTCTGCAACGATCATGAAAGACTTAGGTGTATTAACTTGCACTAGTTTAAAATATAGCGCACATATAACGGAAACTGTCGCCCGCGCATCCAGGAAAGTTAACTGGATTATGCAGACGTTTGTACTGTCGGACGCTAGACTCTACGTCAGTCTTTACAAACAATATGTGTTACCAGTGATACTGTACGCGTCTCCTGTTTGGAATACAGGCCTTGCGAGAGTCAAGAAACTCATCTCTATAATGCACAACAGATTTTTAAAACGCGTCGGATACAGGTGCAATATTGACCCTAAAGAGATCGAATGTGATTCAATTTTACAGCTTTTAAAAGACAACGATACCAAAATGTTCGATAAAATCTGTCAGAACGACAAAAGACTGCAATATTTTTTTAATAAGGTCGTAATACCAACACGAAGTGGCGCAAATTTATACGCAAAAGCCACCGCAAAGAAAACCTTTGTAAACAGCCTTTTTGCATGGCGCAGTAGCCACCTAGCGCGCAACTGTAACAACTTATCACGAAAATAAATATTCCCCCGTTTCGGGGTGCGTTTAAAAAAACGGCGTCATCAGCTGCGGTAACAACAACGCCGACAGCAGATCCAGCTGACCCACGACCCACAAAGAGGGTCTGCGCTGAGAATAATTAGCGGTTATAGGACCGTCAGCACACTCGCAGCGCTAGTTCTAGCCGGAACCATACTATGAGATCTCCAGGTTGACAAACGAGCAGCTGTGTGGTCGGATCCCCTGTTTGATCATAACGATGCCTATTCGCAGATGATGGGGGAGTGGCAACGTGAGTGGGACGCCATTCAAGAAGGCGAAATTGGCGTTCCTGTTAAGACGCTTATCCCCGACATCAGGTCTTGGATGGAGAGGCCCGGTGGAGAACTGACCTACCACATAACACAGGTCTTTACAGGTCATGGGGAGTTCCAGGCGTACTGAAAGAGGATTGGAAAGACGAATTCGGACATCTGCACTTTCTGCAACATAATAGCCCGAGACACACCGGAACAGACGGTGTTCCACTGCCCAGCATGGAGAGTACCAAGAGGCGGGCTGCTCGAAGATGCTTTTGATCTAAAAGATGTGGTCGCACGTATGTTGGAGTCTCGAGAACAGTGTAACAGACTTGCGCGCGCAATAACAGGAATCATGATGGCCAAGGAGGAGGCTGTACGACGACGCGCCTCCGACTCCATTGTAAACGATGCGGTTGGCGAAGTTATTGGCGTGATGGTGGATGTGGTCTCGGCGGCGGTCGATTTAACGGATGACGCCCAGATATGAGCTGTGTGAGGGCCTGACTTGCAAGAAAAATTTATTTACAGAGTTTTAAACAAGAGCCGGTGCGGATAGTTACACAAAATGTTGTGATGGTATTAGAGAATTTCCCCCCACTTAACTGTGAGCAATAATTAGTTTTACCTATAGGACCCGGTTACGGGAGATGACAGGAGGTATGAGGGTTTTAGCAGGTAATACAAAGGCTTTGGTAGCCATCGAGCTACTAGCCGGCGTGTAGTCCAGCACAGCGTTCCTAAAAGCATTTCCCCCTCCTGTATATAAAAAAAAAAGCTGACCTACGACCGGAGGAGAAGGCAGACGATGATGGTCTTGTTGTGGTTCGTAAGCGACGAGACAACAAAACATTGAATGCAGCGCGGTAGTTCAACGAATGACATAGGCGGATTGGAAGTTTATGCTAGACCTGCGAAGATCTGCGCCTTGAGAGTGGCACGATTGGCACAGAAGACATCGGCGGTCGGGCTGCAAGCGTGGCTTACTGGCAAGGGCATAACTGTGAAAGCAGTTTGGAAGCTACATACACATGGTAGTGATGCTGTGTTCTGTGTGGTGGTGCGTGACGAAGAGTACGCAAACTGTTGCAGAAATGAATTCTGGCCTATAGGAAGCCTGTTCCGTCGCTGGGTTGGGGACGTCCTTTACGAGAGAATGGTTAAGGAGAGTTTTAGTGCGTCTGGCGGTCCAAGCTCTTGTAAGTGACTGACCAGTTCCAAAACTGCAAGTGTAGTGGCAAACATACCTCTAAGAGTGCTTCTCTGGAATTGTGAAGGACTTAAGGGTGCAATGGATCTTGCACGTGATGACATGTTTAAGTTGGTTGACGTTGCACTCCTCACGTAGACATTTCAGCGGGACGAACTGCATATCAATGATATGCGGGGCTTTCACCAGCTGGCTGTCTTACCTGCGGGAGATCGGCGAAGATTTGTGGGTGGGTTATCTATCTACCTACATAAACGCTTACCACCGATGCAATGCGTCAGGAAAGATGAATACTGCGTGATGCTCTCCTCTGGGAGGGTAAACGTCGCTGTATTCTATTTTCCACCCACATTCGATTCTGCGGAGGTTGCTGAGACGGTAAGCTTTGGACTTTCAGAGTGAAACCTGACCATGCCAACTATCGTCGGCGGTGATTTCAATGCCAGAATCGTTTGTGGGGCTAACGATGGTAAAGACGAGGTGCTGGTTCAGGTGATGGCACATATTGGTTTACGATATGCAAACGCGCGCGAAGACTATACATATTTAAGTCACAATGGAAGCAGCACCATCGACATGTTGTTTCACAACCTTGTCAGTCGTGAAATTGAAAGCTTCGATGTTTTCAATGAAGCGGCTCGAGAACACCAACCAGTTGGCCGTTGTCGATGTTCCCGGTATTTGGCGAGACCGACATAATCCGCCGCGCTGGTCTGCAATGAGACGGATTAATCTATCTCTTTTAGACAGAGCGGTGGGCGGTCTTGAAGTAGGCTCTGACATCGATACCACCTGTGACCAGCTGGAGAGGACGATGAGAAGTGCAGTGAAGTGGAAAAGGATATGGCAGAAGAGATCACGCCCGTGGTACTCTCGAGCCTGCTGCCTAGCCCACGTTGATGTGCTCGAACTCCTGTGCCAAGCAAGAGCCAAAGCACCATCAACACGGCAAGCCAGGTGGGACTACTTTTAGCGTAGAAAGAACTATATAAGACTCTGCTTTGATCATAAAAGGGAACACGCGAGGCGGGAGGAACGACGGCTGCTTGAAAGAGCAGAACGAGAGCTTACATCGTGCGACCTCGTGGGGCGGGGATCCGCTTAGTCACGGACATGTAAAGAGCCATCTAACTAATATTTTATTCAATCGTGACGTTGCAGCCGTATCTCCAATCGTACAGCATCCGCTTACATTGGAGCAGCACAGCATGAATCTGCCTTTCGGGGTGGAGGAGGTGTGCCAGGTCCTACGGTCACTCCCGAAGAGAAAGAGCTCAGAGCCCGATCAGGTCTGCTATGAGCATTGGATCCAGTCACTCTCTCTCTTGGCAGAAACTCTTTGTGATTTCTTTAATGAAATTATAAAGAGGGGGCGGATGTCTAAAGTCTGGCATGTCGCCAGGCTCTCTTTTCTGTTCAAGGGTAGGCATGGTGATGACCATCAGAATCCAAATCTCTACCGTGGAGTGGCGTCAGAACGCACATTGGAGAAGATTTTCTGTAAGTTGGTTATTCGGCGGATTGAGCACGTGGCTGAAGAGGCACTTTCACCAGAGCAATTCGGCTATAGAAGAGGCCGAGGCACTCGTGATGCAATCTACGTTCTCCAATCAGAAAGCGAACGAGCTGTGGCACAACCCAGAGGTCATCTGTATGCAGTCTTTATTGACTGCGTCAAATCCTTTGACAAAGCCCCTCGCTATCTGATAGTTGAAGCATTCCAACGAGCAGGAGTGGGTGGTTCTCTTCTGAGTGTAATAGCAAGTTTCTTTGAGGAGGACACCTTGTTGGTAGACGGTGAGCAGGGTGTATTGGATATTAAGCAAAATGTGGGAACTCCGCTAGGAGACCCACTGAGCTGCGTCTCGTTAACACTTCTCCTTGCTGACCTCGTCAGTTGCGTCCGACATGAGTACTAAAAGGCCGTAGTGGTGATCTATGCAGATAATATCGTGGTCGCTCATTGCGACCTAGGTGCCATCAAGCGCATTAACTCCATGATAGAGGCGTTCCTTGTTTCGAAGGGTCTTGAGGTAAACACCAGGAAGACCAAAGGCGTGGAGGTCGATGGGCTGCCAGAGACGTTATACGTTGCTGCGGCCAACCATTGGAGTTTGTTAACTCTTTCCAAAATTTTGGCCTTCGGGTTCATTATACGGGAACGACGTTCACGGCGCATATAAACGAAACAGTACGGAAGGCACTTGTCCGTCTTTACGGGGAAGTAGGCAATGTCCGAAGACTGTCCGTTTTCTCAGCAAAGAGGCTCTTCATGCTTAAGATTGTTCCGGGGCTAATGTATGGTATGGCCCTGACAGGGTGTGGAACCATCTCACACTGGCGAATTTTAACCAGCTTGAGAGGTATTTCTCATTATATATAAGGCGAGTGCTTTGCTTGTCTATTCGAGCAAGGAGCCGCTTTGTGTAAATCATATCAGGTTGTCCACCGGCTACTGAAACAATCCGACTAAGGCTGAAGATGCCGCGTACAGTACCATACGAATGTTTTATTTCTGAATGGGAAGCTAAAGTCGAACAGGCCAGACGGGAGGTTGGTGGTTTGGACGTTTTCAATGCCGTGCATCTTTGGTCTGGACGTGCATGTGACAGTCTCCACGTATACACCAGGTACATAGTGCATGGTTATCACTACCTGGTATGTTCAAACGCAGCCTTTCACGAGGAGTACGAGTTGCGCACCTGCCGGTTCTGCCTGCAGAGGTGTACCAAGTACCATGCAGTGGAATGCACAGCGCTGGACAAAACATCGTTGCACTACTTCTCTCGCCGAAAGCGTGAAGAAGATAGAGTATTATGAAGAAACCTCTTGAACTGTATATTATACTCAATCTGAGTGAAATAAATATAATGAAATTGCTTCCATAGGCCCGGAAGGTATATTGGAGGTGATCAAACGGGCTTTGCGTACGAGTTTGGATGAATTTGAAGCACGACGGAAGGCTCTACCGGTATCCTCAAAGCAAGAGTCTCGACCGCATTGTCGTGAAGCGGAAACAGGCCTTATTCCTGTCTCGGGCGCAAACCACGGTTGACAAGGCTAACTACGAGCTTGCTTCGATCCTATGAGTGGCAAGTGGCTTTAGGCCCTCCTCTCGCCGCAAGTAGAGGACAATAACACACTCCGCGTCGTGCCTGGTGTTACCAACCGCTAACTAACTAGGCTACCACTGAAGGAATACGCAGTATTCGCGATAGGAATATACGCTCCCGGGTTCCAGTAGCTAGTGGCGGTAGACGTGGGTGGCCGCCGCACTGGCGCAGTTCGCTCGGAACTGTTACCACCCTGACTCTGTGACGTCTAGCCAGCGAGTGTCTGCCTCGTATAATTTCGTTTGCATGCACGTTGCCTTGTAGCAGCCGAATTGGCGCCAAATATCAAATTAAACGGACGGCGCGCAGTAGCCAGTCCGTCACACCTGGCGGCTGGGGGAGACGGTCTGTGCCGCTCATTTTTGCAACCGGTGTCGGTTCCCTGTAACAACAACAAGGGAACACTATATCGTGCCGATACAGCGCCGGCCGCCACTCACGACACTATGCAATAAACGACGTCGTCTGCCGTGCACTGCATAATGCACAGGTGCCGGCCGTAAAAGAGCCACTAGACCTCACCGCCAATAGTGGATTAAGACCGGACGGTAAAACACTAACCCCTTGGGCAAGAGGCCGCCTATTGGTATGGGACGTTACCATGTCGTGTACAATGGCCAGCAGCTATGTCGCTCGAACAAGCCAGAAAGCTGGTGCCTCTGCTTGTCTTGCGGAGGACCACAAGTTAGCGAAATACAGAGAACTCAATCTGCAGTTCGTCCAGCCAATTGCTATAAAAACTTACGGACCCATGGGGGAAGAAACGTCAATTTTTGTTAGTATGCTTGGAATAAGACTAAACGCAGTCACAAAGGATACTCGTTCTGGAGAGTTTCTACTGCAGCAAGTATCGATCAAGCTTCAGAGGGGAAACGCGGCGTCAGTAGAAGGGTCCCTTCCCACCGCTGAAGGGTTTCCTGAGGTTTCGTAGGACTACTGATGCTCTTGATACTTTTTTGATGAAGTAAATCATGTTTCTTTAATACCATATATATTTGTTTTCTTATATGTTGTTTTAGTATAAATATATATATTAATTTTTTGCGCGCTCGATTCGGCAGAGTGCTGTCGTAGTTTATTTCTAGACGTTTCTATTTTTGTCGGCTCCCATAAAACGTATTGTTATAGTCGAGCCACCACGTCCATCTAAGTGCTTTAAATTACAGTGCTTAGATTATCACGCATCTTCCTGCAGCGGCTAAGCCACATGTGTGAACTGCGGCAGTAACCAACACCTAGTCAAGGACTATACCATTGTTCTCAAATGCGCAAGCTATGAAAGTGCACACAGAGCAGCCTCCCCTTCGTCCCCGATTTAAGCTATCGCTTGGGAAAGGAACAAGATTATTAGGTTCAGTTAATTCAAACCACCGGCAACAACATCACTGCTGGAGTTTTGCCTTAATATTAGGCGCAATATGCGGGAAGTTCCGAAAGCATAGACACTTTTGCAATAATATTCTACGATAAAAAAAAAATATCTGTCAATGCACAATCACTGGCCAAACCTGGAAACGTCGACTGTTTGCTTGCCTTCATGACCACCGAAGATATCGGCGTAGCGTTCATCACGGAAAGTTGGCTGAAGAGAACGTCTCCTCGGCTGAACTTTCGGCGGGTAGCAAATTCAAAGTCTTTCGCAGAGATTGTGTTGGTCAAAACGGTGGCGGTGTACTGCTCCTTGTTAGTTCGAAGTTTGCATGCTCTGAGGTCGATACCGGCAATATTTCCTCTAAACTTATTGCGGCTGAAATGATTCTTTCGAACGGCACAGTACGACTTATCTGTACGTACTTTAGCCCTACGGGATCACGAGCGGAGCTATCGATTAAATTGACTGCTCTCATGACCGATCTCGAAACAATTATATCGGACACCTTCAATGGTCGGTGGCGGGGCGGCCTCGGCAGGTTACGCTGGGGATCTAGCCGAGACAAGGAAGCTCGCAAAATACGCTTCAATAGAGTACCCACATGAATTTCAACCGCTAGCGTTTGAGACTTTGGGCGGCCCAGGCAAACTAACCCGCAAACTCCTCCACAGAGTCGGCGATCAGCTAAACCTCGCAGCTGGAGACAAGAGATCCGCGGCTTTCTTGAGACAGCGCCTTGACCTCGACGTCCAACGAGGGAACGCGGCGTCCGTCCGCGGCACGCTGCTGAAGTGGTGCCAACCCACTCTATACGAGATAGAGTAATATTCCCAGTGCACACGTTCTTAGGAGACAATTGTCGCTCCATCGGTAATCTTAATAAACAGCGCTATGTGAATTATATCGGATGAACAAAGTGTAGTGCTTGCTAGAGACCTTAATCAACCTGCATAAACTGGAAAGATTGGCACTGTTCGTCCAGACGAGCGGAATTACGAGCCCATGGTAAACTCATGGAGGAAATGTTTCTTCAGTACTGTTGCCTAGCGGGACTACTGCAATGCTTTGAGCATCCCACGAGAGGTACCAGTGTTCTTGACATTGTTCTGGCTAGAGATTATATTGTTGACAACGTCATCGTTTCACCGGTTGCAACAGCCCATCAGATGGTCTCGCTCACGATCTCCAGTTGTCCCAGTGTGACGACAACTCGGACACAACTCTAGGATTTTGACAAGGGAGACTATGAATGCATAACCGTGAATCTGAGTGCTACGAACTGGACGATCTTCTTCCAACCTTGTATTGACGTAAGTGACATGTACAACAAATTTGTCACTTTCATGCACTTCCTGCTGGACTGTTGTGTTCAGGAAGTCCCCTAATCTGTATGATGTTCTGGATTCTAGCATAGAAAGCATCATCCAGCAATTGCCAGAGCGATGCCAGAAGAAGGAGCTAGACTGCAAAAGAAACTGCAAAAGATGCTTCTTAGAAAACGAATCATCGAAGAAAGCTCCGTAGCCCAATCAGCTGTTTCCACCGCGGTTCATAGAAACATCCAAAGGCGAATGAAAGTTGAAGACTGTTTAACCTCGATCAATAGAGCGGATGGATCGGTTGCTACACTAAAAAAGGAGAAAGCTAAAATTCTGCGCGGAGTATTCGCTGCAACATACAGGGTTTGTCCGGAAAGTAATAGGACTGAGTCGATTTAAAAAATGTATTAAACCAATTGTTACAATTCTTTAAAAACTTTCAAAATAGGCTCCTTCTGCGTCGATGCAGCGCTGCCAGCGCGATTTCAAAGCATCGAAGGCGTCACGGTAGGCATTCTCCGGAATAGCCTTGAGAGCCGCGGTGCATGCTGTCTGGATCCTCTCTGTCGACTCAAAATGCTTGCCTTTCATCGTCCTTTTCAGGCGAGGAAACAAAAAAAAGTCCGGGGGGCCACATCTGGACTGTAGGACGGCTGCGGAAGCGTTGGGATGCCGGCCTTGGTCAGGTAGCTCTTTAGTACTTCCACGTGAAACTTGGCGTTGACGGTTTGTCCAGGAGGAAAAAAATTTTGGTGGACGATGATGTCAAAAAAGACAATGAGCATCGTTTTCACTTTCGATTTGCTCATTCTTCCCTTTTTAAGCGAGGAGACGCTGGCGTGTGCCACTCTGAAGATTATCTCTTTGTCTCGGGATCGTACTCAAAGATCCAGGACTCGTCGCCTGTGATTACGTTATCCAAAAATTAGGGGTCACTTTCACACATGTTCAAATTTTCTTGGCACATTCACTCGCCGCAATTTCTGGTCATCAGTGAGCAGTTTTGGGACCATCTTCGCGCACACCTTGCGCATGTTCAAATGCACCGTCACAATGTCATGAACCACAGATTTTGGTAAATTTAACATCTGGGCAATTAAACGAACACTTAGTCGACGGTCTGAGTTCAAAACTTTGCGCACACAAGTCACATTGTCGGTGTTTGTCGAGGTCGAAGGTCTTCCACCACGGTCTTTATCGGCAACCTCCTTCCGGCCCTTCAAAAAGGCTTGGTGCCACCGAAACACACCACTTCGTGCTAAAGCAACATCTGGGTAAGTCTGCTTGATAATTTCAAGCGTCTCTGTTGCAGATTCACCGAGTTTCACACAGATTTTAGTCGCGTACCTCTGGTCTAACGAACGCTGCATTTTCGGCTTGCACCACTAAGAGAAACACGTCGCGTGAAAATGGCTGTCCTGATTCTCCCGTTGCTAGGATACAACCGAGCAGCCGCTCGTTCGTTAGCTAGGAGCGCTCTCTACAGAATCCAGTCGGCGCGCGCACGCTCCGAAGTACAGTCGCGGCGAAAAAAAATCAGCCTGTATCTATCACCCACGGAAGTCCAGCTACGCGACGCACGACCGTCTCTACCAAGGCCCCCTGAGTCAGAGGATCGGTGCATGGTTAAGGACGTTGACTCTTCTCCTGAAAATCTTGAACGCCACCTTCGCTCTCTGGCGCAAGCAAAGCGCCACGCCTGATGCTATCCCAGCTGTTGTATAAGAAATGTGGATATAATGCGTGTGTTCCGTTGTCATTGATATTTCGTAGAACCCTCAAAGATGGTTGCGTCCTAGATCTCTTCCGCTGCGCCATTGTCTGTTCGGTTCATAAACGCGGCGACAAAAGTGATCCAAATAACAAAAGGCCTGTATCGCTCACCCCTGTGCCGTGCAAGCTATTTGAAAAGGTGTTGGCCGATGCGATCTATAGAAATGCGAATTCAAAAGGTCTAATTTCGAGCGAGCAATTCGCATATCGACCAGGCCATTATACTGTCCTACAACTTCTAGAAACGCGAAATGACTGGGCTCTTTAACTAATGATAGCAAGCCATTTGACTGTGCATACTTCGACTTTAAGTCTGCATTTTAAACCACTACACACTCGAAGCTTCTGAACATTCTCCTGCGGTACGGCGCTGGACAGCAACTCACAAAGTGGATCAAAGCTTTCCTTGAACATAGGATCTTTAGAGTGAGAACCGGGATCAACATACATGCGAAAGCTGTTGCCCGGAAAAATCTTTAACAAAATGTTTGCTTGGCGCAGTACCAGGAACGCGAATTACGCACAAGCAAATTAATCTGTTCAAATAAAGCCCTGCTGCTAAAGGGTGTGTAAATATAAATATATAAATATAATAGTAGAAAGCGCATTGCGCGGACAGCCAACGGTCACAGCATTTAATTTGAGCATCAAAACTCAACAAACACCACTGAACAATCTCAGTTGTACGAACACCACTTCATTACACAGTTAACTGCCTTGGAGACAGTAGCAAATTAAGTAAGGCAAAGTGCTTGTGTCTTCTTCCCGTGGTGTTGAAAGTACGGTGATTCGGGGCAAACGCGACTTAGACGAGAGCTTACGGTGGACAAGATAGTCAACAATTTGGTGCCGTGACCAGGATTAGTGACTTTTAGATTGGCTTACTTTTGAGACCTGACATCTCTAGTCAAAATGTGTTTAAATATAATTTGTTTATTAGACAATTTGAAAATTAGATAGTTTGCTTGGTCGACGCTTCTCCAACAGAGAAACTAATGTATTTTAGAAAACCTGACAGACGAACCGAAAAAGCTTGTGGCTTCGCTCGAATTTTTTGACAACAGTTAAAGTCTCGTACTTTAATTGATGAGAAAGAACTATGGTAGGGTTTACGTCGTTCGTGAGCGACATTCTAACGATCGAATGAACATTCGCTGTGTGACAAACCCGAGGGATCTTCGTGGTTTATGCTTGCTGCTCAATAGTGTGACCGCGAAGGTCCAGACGTTTGCTGCTCTCAGTAGCCAGACGTATGCAGTTGCATTCTGGCCTGTATTACGTGCTGATGTTCCTGGTGAAGCCGTGACTCCAACAGACTAATGTTAAGGATGTAACTGTCAAAAAAAATTTTAAGTTATTAGCGTTTTCCCGGTGGTTGGTGAACTATATAGATTATATGGCACAACTTTCACATAGACAGCCCTCGATGCTGGAAGAAAACGCAACAAGGAGAAAACATTCACTTCAAACGAGCAGTGTCTACAGTGTTGATGACCAACAGCATCAACGAGCAACGCGGCAGCCACAACAGTGCAATCAGCAACAACACCCAGCAAAATCCCCTGATTATCTAACCATTTGATATACAGCGCCTTTCAGTGTGAACCACCGACTGCGAGACTGCAAGGTTCGAGTGTATTGTGGTGCTTGTCAATCGCAGCGATATTTCTATGCACAGAAAGGCTGCTGAAAACATATGAATGTATTGTTTATTAACCAATATTTGGTTTATGCACATATGTGCTACAGCTCTCCTAAGTAACTTTCATCAGCGATATTGCTTTTGTACACTGTTGGAGATGACACAGATCACATGATTTTCCGCATAGATTGCATTCATACTCGGTTGATATTTCATGTCACTCATTTCGTATACATATCTTCATATGAAATCCATTGCAAACCCAGTAACGAAGTATCTGTTTCTACAACATGGGCTCTTCCAGTAGTTTGTAGTCATCGCTCTAGTCTCATAAAAACGCCAATCAACATCCGCAAATTTATACTCCCATTCGGCAAGATGAATTCTCAAAGGCCTCCGTTTTCAGCAAAGCATAAGTTGGCCTGAGCTCCTTCGGAAAAAGTGGTCTCAAGGCCAATAGATACACAAGCCGATTGCGGCTAGTGCGGTGGACTACTAGCACTCTTTTTAGAAAGCTGGCCTTAATTTTTTGGTGTCTCAATTTTATTTAATCAAAATAGTATTAAAAACATCATTATTCCTACGGGATCTCAGGGAACCCTTCGGCGGAGGGAAGGGACTCTTCGACTGACGCCGCGTTTTCCCGCTGTAGCTCGATCGATACTCGCTGCAGTAGGAACTCTCCAGAACAGGGATCTCTTGCGACTGCGTTTAGTCTTTTCCCAAGCTATTTAAAAAATCTTGATGTTTCTTCACCCATGGGTCCGTAAGTTTCTATGGCAATTGGCTGGACGACAAACTGCGGATTGAGTTCTTTGTACTTCGGTAACTTGCGGTAGTCTTTTCCCAAGCTATTTAAAAAATCTTGATGTTTCTTCACCCATGGGTCCGTAAGTTTCTATGGCAATTGGCTGGACGATAAACTGCGGATTGAGTTCTTTGTACTTCGGTAACTTGCGGTCCTCCGCAAGACAAGCAGAGGCACCAGCTTTCTGGCTTGTTCGAGCGACGTAGCTCCTGGCCAATGTACACGACACGGTAACGTCCCAGACAAGTAGGCGACCTCTTTCCCAAGGGGTTAGTGTTTTGCCGTCCGGTCGTAACCCACTATTGACGCTAAGGCTCTTTCACAGCCGGCACCTGTGCACTATGCAGTGCACGACAGACGACGTCGTTTATTGCATAGTGCCGTGAGTGGCGGCCGGCGCTGTATCGGCACGATAGAGCGTGTTCCCCTGTTGTTGTTACGGGGAACCGACACCGGTTGCAAAGATGAGCGGCACAGACCGTCTCCCCCAGCCGCAGACCAGACACGATGCGGAGTGTGTTATTGTCCAGCATCGTACCTAGTTGCGGCGAGGGGAGGGCCTGAAGCCACTTGCAACTCATCGGATCGAATCAAGCTCGTAATCTAGCCTTGTCAGCCGTGGTTTGCGCCTGAGACAAGAGAGAGGCCTGTTTCAGCTCCACGACAATGCGGTCGAGAGACTCTTGCGTTGGGGAAACCGGTAGAGCCTCCCATCGCGCCTCAAGTTCGTCCAGGCTCGTACGCGAAGCCCGTTCGATCACCTCCGATGTACCTTTCGGTTCTATGGAAGCAATCATATGTTTAAAATCTGTGATTGAGCCCACGTAGCACGACAGGGCCAGATCTTTAGTCGTACGGACACTGAGTTTACCTGCGCTGACGGGCAGCGTAACTTGGGCCCATGCGTTGTCTCCTAGGTGCACGTTGAGTAAGCACTCGAGTGTCGTTCGGAGGAGTTCGTCGAAAACGTGAAGTAGGTCATCTCTCTTGTAAAAGGGAGAACTTCGCAGAAGATAAATTAAACGAGACGTGGAAAGGCTTTGCCGTAGAAGATACAGGGCTGGGTGTGCGTCTATATTTTTTAATCTACTGCACCACCGTTTCGCATCTGTGAGCGTCTTTTGGAGGGCACCCACAACTGCTGCGTCAGTTAACGGTGCACCCAGCAATTCGACGTTTTCCTCCGTTAGCCACTTGATATTGGGTAGTTTTGCTCGCACTGCGGCAGCAGTTTCCTCTCTGTCGTTGTGCGATAAAACGTGGAGCTCACATTTACTGTCGTTGAGCTTCAAGCCCGAGACCGCCTTGAAGTCCTGGACCTTCCTTATGTCGGAAAGGACACCAGGCAAATCGCCTGCAAGTAGTCCATCGTCTAAGTACTACGGTCGCAATTCTGACAGCAATCGTGCCTGAAGCTCATATAATCCTATGCAGAAGAGGGCAGGCCCACACGGCTCGCCCTGCTGCACCCCGCACTTTGACAGTATAGACTTTCCTTGCCAATAGAGGTCAGACGGGAAAGGATACATCTGCTAGATAGCGGCATACAGCTCAGGGTTTCGCTGTTTAATAGAATTTAAAATGTGGTCTCTTCGCATCATGTTAAAGGCATTTTGAAAATCCAACTTTACTAAGATTTTATGGTTTGCGGCTCTGTGTGATTCAATGTATGCAGCGGTGGCATGTACGGCAGCTTCGGTACCCCCCTTAATACCACAGCCAAGTTGCAGTGGGGCAACTAACTCAACAATATCCTTGATTGATTTTTTTAACGAGGACTTTGCCAACAAGTCTTCGTAGAGTGAGCCCCACTGCAATAGGTCTTATTCCGCCGTCCTTCTTCCGGAGAGCGATCAGAGAAGTTCCGTGAAATATTGGCAATATAAATTCTGGTAGTTGTCCATTGATGGCCAGGGTAACAAAGCGACACAGAGAGAGCAGCAAAGGAATACTGTTTTCATCCTGTCTGCCAATGCGATCCTTTAAGTGGCGAGGGCGAAGTCCATCGGGGCCCCCGCTAGAGCAGTTAGGGAAACTTCTAATTGCATTGCGGATCTCCGCTGGAGTAACGGAGATTTCAGATCCCGGTGGTCTGGTCGCTGGTGCGTCTGGGGAGGTTGAGGAGGGTGAGGGTTTTTACTTATTTTAGCTTCCCGACGGAAGCGTGCCAGGTTTTTCCGAATAACTGATGTAAGGGTGCGTCCTTTTTCTTTTCTTGCGGGGATGCTAAACACTAGAGAAGGGAAAGCAAATAGCCTTTCCCAATTTTCCGGTGAGGCAGACGAGCACAGATAATTTATAGTTTTAGATAATTCTTCTGCAACATGGCTTCTAAGAGAGCAGGGTGTGCAAGATATAATTTTTAACTTAGATTTAATTTCCACGACTTTCGGAAAATAGTCGGCGATGTGAAAAGGTTGTCCAGGGTCTGTTTGAAGTTGTTGGTTTAGTAGTCGGCTAGAAGTTATCGGTTGAGTGGGCGTGTCTGCCTGTAGTTGACCAGCGAGTTGTTCTGTCTACGTGGTTGACGAGACCCAGCGTCGGCTATCAGTTTGCCGTTTGGTCATTATAAAGTTTCGGTCTGTACCACCTGTGAGCTCTCTGAGACACAAGATCGCAGGGAAGCCGGGTCTTCGATTGAGTCTTCTGCAGTCTTTGTGCAGGGGTGAAGACCGCTTTTATTGAATTTTCTATCTCTTTACGGATGTCTATCCCACCAGACTGGGGAGTCAATTGTTCCGCAGATACCGATCGAGAGTTCAGAGACAGCTCCGGGATGATCGACGCAATTCGTTTTTCGATAACAGCGCCTACTTGAGCCACTATGGTGTCAACTAACCGCGGGATAAGCTTCTCTGCAACCGACTGCAAGATATTTTCTATGCTAAGCGTAGGAACACTCACGTTGTCAGCGACTGTCCTTACAGGCTGACTTGGGGCGGGCTCCCTCGTTGTCGTATCACGCACGTTATTTACAGAAACTTTGACTCCATTTTGGATGACAGCAGCAAAACTGCGCCTGCTGAAATTTGCGGCGGGCTTAATGTCCACCACGGGTGCGCAAAGTTTAACGAGTAAGGCCTCAGGATGTTTCTGAATTACGTGTTTGGCAAATTTCTTCAAGAGTTCTATACGATTTAGCCGCTGAACACACGACCCAAATGTCGCTTCGTGGCTACCTTTGCATAAGCAACAGCAAGCGGGCTGATTGCAATCTTTCCTTTCACTACCGATCTGGAACCACTTATTCGATAAGTGACAGGAGCACCGGCTAACGACTGCAGACTCCACAGAGCTGCTCTATCCTCAGGGTTTTCTGCGACAATAACTAGATTTCCCCCTCTAGTAAAAGTTGGTTCTTCTACCGGACCGGTAATGTGTCGCGATGTCGTCGCATATGGCATTAAAGTTTATTTCCAACTGATTATCTTCGGCTGAAAATATTACAGCATCAGTTTTCTCTTTGACTTGAACCTCGGTAATTGCTTCTTTAGCTACCACAGGTTTACCCCCAGCGCCTACCTTACACCATCCTGCATCATCTCCAGCCTCAAGCGGCTGTTTTTCAGCTGACTGCTTCTTAGCTGCTGAGACTGTCAACTTCTTTCTTTTGTTCTCATCAGCCTTGCTCAGCTGTTGCTGCAGAGACGGACTGCTGGCTTTCCGTTTGTTGTTCTTCTCCTCCCCATGGTATCGGGTGCGCTTTTGTCGTCGGTACATGCCAGCGGCTGTTGCTTGGTGACGTCAGTGTCAGCAGTGGAGACCGCTTTTGTAGCAGCACCGACACGGGTGTCGTTTTGCACATCACGGGTGTCGTTTTGCACTTCACGGGTATCATCTGGCAATTCTTTGGTTGGTTCCGATACTACCAATGGTGGAATTAGTGGCTTTAAAGGCGGACTCCGTTCAACCGGCATTGCTCTACGAATGCACTGGCTCTAGTAGGATCACTTCAGCACAGCACAACCGTCAAGACAGTCGAAAGTTAAGTTAAAACATGCACAAAACACAGAGCTCAGTCAAGACACGTCTGCACCATGTAAACACCACGAATGTAAACAATTGAAAATAAAAAAAAACAAGCTTACATTTTGTCAAGTACATCCAGGTTTGCTTTTGATAGATGGGGCCATATGACCTGTATGCCGTAAGCAGCGGTCGGCGCAATCTTTAAATTAAAAAGTTTAAGAGCGACATCTAGCGACAACCGATGAGGCTCTGGGATATTATGAAACGATAAAATGCCCTTACGAGCTCTTATTTCGATATGTTTAGTAAAATTCAAACCCTGCGTTGAATACTCCAAGATAGGAAAACTGTTGAACAAAATCTATTGGTGCTGAACTCAAGCGCAATTCGTCTTTTTCTGCGAGCCTACCTCCGCGGTGAAACTTCATTACTTTCGTTTTAGCTACGTTTATCACTAGAGCATTTAGGTCAACAAATTCTTGAAGTGACGCAAGCGATTGCTGCAGATGAAATCGACTCCGGGAGTAGAGGACGAGGTCATCAGCATACATGAGTGTACTAACTTGCGGGTGTGTCGACGCTGGATTTTGTCCAGGAGACGCTCACCAATATTGAGAATAATAACGGGTTAAGATTATCGCCTTGTGCAACTCCTGTAGTCTGAGTAATAGGGGTGTGTTCAGTTACCCCGTCGTCGATAATTACATACCCCTCCTGCAGCATAGCTTGTAATAACTTTAGTATTACCGCTGGAACACCACATAGCGCTAATTTCTCTAGGATTATTGTTCGTGACGCCGTATCAAAAGCCGCCTTAAAGTCTACGAAAACAGCAAATAGAAAGTTACGTTTAACCCAGGGAGTCATTTGAATACTATTGAAAAGAACAGCGCAAGCCGTCAACGTCGACCTCCCTCGCCTAAAGCCGTGTTGCTGCTCTGGCAAGCACTCGGTACTTTCCACAAAATCTTCTAGTCGACGTGCTACCAATGCTGACAGTACTTTGTAAATGACGCTTTTCTTTGCTATGCCACGGTACGACGAAGGTGTTAAGGGATCCCCTTTCCCCTTCGGTAACACACTTAGAAGGCTGACTTTCCATTTTTTATGTAAGTGCGATGTCTTCGTGGTTTTTTTGAAAAGAGAAGCAAGACAAGGAGCCAGAATAATCGCCTGCTGCAGATGTTCATTCCGAACGAGGTCTGGGTCCGCAGCCTTTCCTGACGGCGCTTTCGTTATCACATCCACAACCTCCGACATACCGATAGGGCGAACTAGCTCCTGCCAAGCTTTGGTTGTCCCTTGTCCCCAAACGGAGACGTATATCGGGATGCAACTGGGAATCGTTGATGAGCTGGCAAACATCTGTCGAAAATAACTATGCAGCCTCTCAGGCGATACTGGACAGGCTGTTGAGCGCATCTCGGAGTGTAGCCATTTATGTAGATGAAGCTGGGACTGTCTGAGAAGCTTGTTTTGTGCTTCTATCTCGTGCTCCAGTTTAGCTCTACGCACCGCCTTTTTATAGATCCGACTGGCATTCGTATGCAGGAAGGTCATTTCCGGGCGACTTTTTGCCAAGATATACGTCTGAATCATACAGTGTTTCAGAGATCGGCATTTTTGGGTATACCAATAGGTTTTTCGAGAATTACTCGGCTGGGGACGCACGCTGTGCAGTACATCTGGCGAGAGCTCCAGTAAGCGGGTTGAGTCAATGGCAGCGTTTAACTGTTGCCGCCTTTGACCTCCTGCCTGATAATGTACCGTAAGCGACATTGCAACAGGAAGATGTCGTCTTGTACCAAAGGCCAGAGTGTTTAACTGCGGACCCTCGTACCTGATGCTATCGTGTCTGGCGTTTGTGGCGAATATATCTATCGTAGACCTCCCTTGTGGAGCTACATAGGTCGGTTCCTCGGCTGTGGAAACCACCCACATACAACGGGACACTAACGTGCTGATAAGTGCGTCTGTTATAATATTGTCCGGTTTGTCGAGAGGGCAGTTGAGATCCCCTCAAAGCACTGTTGTTTTGTCCAAGCAATACACTAGCTTTTCCAAGAGGTCGGGAATAGCTTCCGATGGACTAGAATACATTGCAATTATATTTATGGAACTTCCTGCAAGTACAACGCAGTTGTCCTCTGTGTATAGTGCTTCTATTCCATTAAGGTTACTGTTATATAGTACAGCTACTACGCCGCTTGCTCTTCCAAGAACTTAACTCCGTTGTCCAAGACATTCTATCAGATACCAACCGGAAACCACCCAGGTTGGTTCCGTGGCCCAGGTCTTAGTGAAGACCAGTACATCACATTTACCTTTATATATATATATATATATATATGTATAAAATATTGTGATGATTTATTAATCATTTACAATACGTTTGCACACTCGGCAGTGTTCGCTTTAATAAAAATGGTAGTAAAAAGGTGTTACGTGAAGTTAATTAATTAATCATATATAGTATATATATATATATATATATATATATATATATATATATATATATATATATATATATATATATATATACATATATATATATACATATATATATATATATATATATATATATATATATATATATACATATATATATACATATATATATATATATATATATATATATACATATCCCGAGGCCTTGAAATTAATACTAATAAAAGCTTTACTATCTCCCACCTATTTAATAGGAAGGAAGGTAAAGGTTTTATCAATACCGTATCAGAATTTAACGTTGGAGATCGGCAATTGCCAGCTAAAGGTATGAGCGATCGATGGAGATATCTTGGAGTCGACTTTGACAGCAATGGCAGAGTTGACTCCACCAAGGATATACTCCTTAACTTACTCAACAGACTCACGATAGCTCCCCTTAAACCCCACCAAAGACTCATATTTTTGAAAGACTTTCTCATTCCCCGTCTCCTATATAAACTGGTCTCCGGTCCCAGACCATCTTACGCACTCCTTAGTGACCTAGATAAAGAGATCAGAAAGGTTGTTAAGTCGAAATGGCTTAAGCTCGAAAACTCGGTGCCGAACGCCTACCTGTACACGCACACAGCACACGGCGGTCTGGACATCCCCTGCCTCCAAACATTCATTCCCAGAATCCGCCTCTCCCGCCTAACAGCACTACAACACTCCACGCACCTTGGGGTCCAATGGATGCTAACCACCGAGCACTTTAAAAAAGATCTTGCGAAAACAAGACTTCTTTGCGAGCGCTTGGGAACCTCCATTGAGACCGCTTCACAAGAGACCGATTACTGGTCTCAACAACTACACAACACGTTCCATGGGGCACATTTTAAAAAAGCACACGAAACGCCCTTTGTACATTACTGGATTAAGGGTATGCCCTACCTATCTGGTAAGGAGTATTTAAACCTACTAAAGCTCAGGATCAACGCACTACCAACGCGTGCCAGATTGGCCAGGGGACGCCCGGGCTACAACAAACGTTGTAGGCACGGGTGTCATGCGCCTGAGACGTTGGCTCATGTCGCTCAGATGTGCGATATAACACACAAACAAACCATAAAGAGACATGACGACGTCTGTGATCGCGTGGCGCATCTTCTCTGCGAAAGGGGTCATGAGGTGGTTCGTGAGCGAGTATTCCGTCGACCGGGCGCACCGGGTCTAAAGCCCGACCTCGTAATAACAACACCTACCGAGGTCTGGGTTTTAGATGCCGAGGTTTGCGGCCCGAACCGGGACCTGGCAAAAGCACGGCAAGACAAGATCGCCAAATATGACGTCGAGTTCCTAAGAGCGGCGCTCCCCTACCCGCAAAAACCTCGCAGATTCGGATCCATCACTATCTCTATGAGTGGTGTATGGGACTCCGAATCTGCGAGGACGCTCTTGGGGCTCGGCGTCACGAAGAGGAATCTTATGGATCTCACCGTTTTAACTTTGCAAGGAACCTTGAGGATATATCGCTCGCACCGGATCCATAAGAGCGGGGGCTACCATCAAGCAAGGACACGGACAACTGATTCTTAACTTCACGTGACACCTTTTTATTACCATTTTTATTAAGGCGAGCACTGCCGAGTGTGCAAACGTATTGTAAATGATTAATAAATCATCACAATATTTTCTATATATATATATATATATATATATATACATATATATATATATATATATATATATATATATATATTTTGTTTTTTTTTGTGAAGGAGGGTTAAATGCAGTTACGCACTACTGCTACGAGAAAGGAGTTTCCATCTCGAGCTGTGTGGGACTCGACCCCAGCGGATGGATGTTACGCCGGTGAGACCTATACCCACTAAACGCACCTCCCCCCTTAAACTTCACTCTCTGATGGCCCAGATCTCCATAGAACAGTGCTATGGGCCATCAGGAGAAGTGGCGAGTGCCCTATCGGATCAATTGGCCGGGGTCACTCACGGGTTCCCCCACCTGTCAAGCGCACTTTGTCCCAGCCCTTGCGAACCCGTTTGATTCAAAGTTGCGCTTTCTTCAGCCGTGCTGGCCTCAAAAAGATTCTGTCTCTTCTTGCATCTTCTGTGCTTTGTTTTTAGCACTTCCTGTGCAACTTCTGCTCCCAATTCCCATGTTTGGGTCGAACACAGGATGTATTCCACAAACTCTTTTATACCATTTCGCGGGGGGTCCTCTACTTCGGGATAGGTAAGTCCCGCTCTGGACGATCTCTTACGAATCTTTCTAATTGCCATGGTTCTGGCCTCTTCCCATGCCTGGCACCTGAGGAGTGTGTGTTGTGAGGTGTCTTCCACGGCTTCGTTGCAAAAAAGGCATGTTTCTGATGGGGCCTTCCCTATTCGGTAAAGGTATGACTGGAATGTCCCGTTGTTGCCATGTCCCGTGAGAACCTGCGTTAGGTAGAAGGTTAAGTCCCCTCCCGGCCTTGCTATCCACGCTCGTATGTTTGGGAGCAGTTTGCTGAGACTCTTTCCGGGGGCACCAAAGGGAATTGCGTCCCACTCTGCTTGCTAGCTCTCTATAGTGGCGTTTCTCTCTCTGTCTTTGTCGCTCTCTGTGGGTGTGCCAATATCCCACAGGCGCTGTCTTTCAGACGCCTTAAGGTCCCAGGGGATTTCTCCGGCAAGCAGCAGAGCTGCGTTTGTGCTGACCGTTCTGTAGCCTTGTATTACCCTAAGGGCTGCGATCCGCTGTGTTTTGCGCAGGATCAACGTTGCTTTTTTTGACTTAAGAGTCGCCCTGGCCCAAACGGCAGCCCCGAAGAGCGCAATTGACTCCGCTACCGTCATCAGTAGTTTCTTTATACGAGCCCGTGGTCCATGTATATTCGGAAGTATCCTGGCAATAGCGTTTGCCGTCTTTAATGCTTTTTCCGTAGCCTTCTTGATCTGCCATAAGCCGGTCATGGACGTGTCCAACGTGATCCCAAGGTAGCGGGCCTTATTCACGAATCTGATTGGTTGTCCCGCGACCTGTACGTTTAACGGTCGAACTCTCTTTTTGCCCGTTAAGAGAATTATTTCACTTTTTTTCTGGGGCGAGTGCCAGCCCCGCGGCCTTCATCCACTCCGCTGTCGAGTGCAATGCTTTGTTTGTATTTAGCTCGAGCTCATCCTCCGTTTTAGCCTGTGCTACGACCGCTAAATCGTCAGCGTAAGCAATCAGTTCTGTTCCCGGGGGTAGGCCGGTTTGCCGCAGAACGTCGTCATATGCGAGGTTCCACAACAGTGGGCCCAGGATTGAGCCCTGTGGTACCCCGGCTGTTATGGGGAAGACTACGTTGCCGTTTGAAACAGACATTTCCTTAAGGTATCCAGAAATTACCTTTACTAGGTACGGCGGAACTTTTTTGCGAACAAGCGTGTCCAATATGGTCTTCCATGGTAGGCTGTTGAAGGCATTCCTCACATCCAGAAGGGTGACCATGATTAGCTGTCTTGTACAGATGGTGGATTCACGCACCTGTTCAGCTCTACTGAGGACTCTGTGAATTGCTGTTAGGGCCGATCTGTGTTTACGGAAGCCAAATTGTGCCGGCGACAAGAGTCCGGACTCCTCCGCAAACAGCCTAAGCCTTTCTTCGGTGATGGCTTTATAGCCCTTGGCTAGGGCGTTTAGTAAACAGATTGGCCGGTATCCTCCATTCGCTTTGGGGATAAGGACCACTTCTGCTTGCTTCCATGTTGGTGGAAACTCTCCTGTTCTTACCGCGGAGGTAAGAGATTCCGCAACTGCAGCTGGGTGCTGTTTAAACAGGATTTTGACTGCAGCAGGAGGGACGCCGTCAGGGCCGAGGGCTTTTCCCGTCTTGATCTTGTCAGCCGCTAGGCGAACCTCGAGAGGCTGGATTACCGGGAATTCGTCTTCTGTTACCTGGGGTGTATTTTCGTATGGAGCTCTCTCGAATATGCCGTGAGTCGGGAAAAGCTTAGTAAGAATATCTACTGTTTCCTGTTCGTCGAGGGCTTCCGTGACAGCGGTTTTCTTCTTACCGCGTACAATTCTGTATGGTTTTCCCCATGGGTCTTCTTGGACCTGCTCTTGGAGCTCTTGCAAGCACTTGGTTTTGCTGTCAGCAGTGGCGCTCTTGAGAATTACTCTCCTTCTCCTGTATCTATTCAGTGCCTGCATACGCTCTTTGTTGTCTCGGTGAATCTGCTTCAGTGCTCTTCTGGCTTTGTTGCATTCTTTGCGCTTTTTGGCAATGTCCTGTGTCCACCAGTGCTTCGGCATTTTTCCTGGCCGTTTTAGGTCCATCCTCACGGTGGCAGTTTTTGCACACGCCTCCTCGAGGATGGCCTGGAGCTGCACCGGGGTCTTGGGAAAATGGGATTGCGTTATTTTGTTTGCTAGTACTTCCTTAAACTTTTCTTTATCCGAAATTTTGTATTTCTTTCTCTGTTGTTGAGGAGGTGGAGTCGTTCGGAGATTTAGTCGAGTCTCCACACAGAGATGATCGCTAAGGTTTTCTTCCTCCACCAGTACCGTCCAGCTTGACACCTTCCGCGTTATCTGAGAGTTCGTGAGTGTTATGTCTATGTACGATTCGTAATTGTGGCGCCGGAAGGTTGCTTCCTTACTGTCGTTAAGAACGTATAAATCGTTTGCCGCTGCCCATTCTAAAAGAGTTCTGCCCCGCTTGTCTGTTCGCCGGGAGCCCCATATCTCCGCTGCCGAGTTAAAATCTCCGGAGATTAACAAACCTGTTCCAGGTTTCAGGTTTAGAAGCGACGTCGTGAGATTGTCCAGGATTTGTTCGAACTCCTCGTGTGGACAGTTGGGGCTTATATAGCAGGAGTATATTCTCCCTACGTATTTTACGTCGATCCAGCAACACCCTGGTCCGCTACCCTTGTTTTGTATTTTTACGGTATGATTGATCATAAGTGCAGTGTCGTATGCGGAGTCAGTCACCCAGTGTTTAGCTCTTTTTGCTAGCTTTTTGTTTGGTTCGCTAAGAGCGACTACGTCTGTCCCTCTCCGTTGCGTTATTTCCCAGACCATGTCATGGGCCGCCCGGCTTCTGTTACAGTTGACTTGGATTATGCTTATTTTGTTATGCATTATAAAAGTGTTTGAGGTTCCTTCTGGGTCAGTCTTTTTGCCGCACCTCTAGGTCCATGTATCTTCCAATCGAAGGGTCCTTTTGCGATGTTTGCTTCGGAATGTTGTTGCGCCACGATCTCTCCAGACTCAAGGTGTTCGGCCGTAATCTTTGTCTTGTGTTTGTTGGCCTGCCTTTCTTCCCTCCGTTCCTTTAGTTTTGTCCGCAGGAGGTTGAGATATAGGGGGCATGCGGTCGTGCGAGCTTTGTGCCCTTTCTCTCCGCAGATGCAACAGCTGAGGGTTTCTTCTTTACAGTCACTAGAAAAATGGCCTTCCATCCCGCATCTGAAGCTGTGTCACGACATTCTTGTTTTTGCATTCTTTGGCTGTGTGCCCTAGTTCCTGACACTTATAGCATGTAGAGAGAGTAATCCACTCCTCGGCCCTGCAGCCGGTGCCTCCGACACTTAGATTCTTCCTGTTCAAGAGCTGGCATGCCCTGTCTTTTGGTAAGGTGACGAGGCACTGCCAGCCGGCTCGGTTCTTGGTCGGCCTGGGAGCTTCTGTTCTTATGTAGGAAGCTTCGTGGATCCTAAGTATTTCCCGTAGCTCTTTCTCAATCTTATCTGACGTTAGAAACGGGTCGATACCCCGCAAAACGACAGTCATGGTAGGGCCAGTACATCGTCTGGTGTCTATTTCTCCCCCTGTTCCCTGCCGCAGCACGTCAGCACTTCCTGGTTTTTCCTCCACAACTCTCATGATAATATCGCCCTCTTTACCTGTGGTGACTGTTCGTATTTTCACCCCTGCCTCTGGCTTGTGGACAAAAGGGCGTAGTTTTTCAAGCATGTCTTGTGAGGAGCACTCCTTAGTCACCTTTATGCGGATGGATATTGTTTCGCGCTGCATCTCTGGTGGAGGCAAAGTGCCGCGTTGCGCACGGCGAAGGCCGTCTTTTGTGATGTTAGCCTTACATCCCGTTTTTCTGCAGCATGCTTCTATTGCGTTTTTAATTGTATCTCCTTCCCATTCTGGAGAGATGTACAGGGCCAAGGGGCTTTGAGTTTGAAGACTACGCTCCTTTTCTAGTGTTTTAGAGAGAGCGTCTAAAAACGTTTCTGCTGTATCGTTGGGGTCAACCACTCCAATTACCAATGTGCTCGACGAAGTTGCAGGGCCAACCGCGGGTTCTTCGTCTTCTGGATTATCTTCGGCTTCGGCACGATCCACTTCAAGCTGTGCACAGTTTTTTAGAACTGCAACTCTGCCAGCCCGCAGGCTGGAGGTTCTTTCGGCTAGCGGAAATTGCTCGGCCATTTTCTTTAGCATTGCTTTGTTTTTCTCTGATCCTTTGGTGACTAGCATTACTCTGATGTCCTTTTGAGTCGTTATGCTGTCCAAGGAAAAACTTGTGTTTTTGAACACACGCTGCGGCCATTCATCTTTGATAAGTTTGATGAGGTGTGCCAGTGTTTCAGTTTCGGCAATCTGGTCTTTAATGCTCTTTGCCTTATCTAGGGCGTGTTCTAGCTTCTTCTGGCAGTCTTTGCATCGTGGTTCGCCAGCTTTAGGGGTGTCTGACACGGGTCTCCTGGAGGGCCATTTTGAGTGTTTCTTTTTCAGGAGTTTTAATTCCTTTGCTAGAGTTTCTGCCTTGGCCTTTCCTCTCTTCTTCTTCTAGATGTTCCAGCTCCTGCAGACGTGCGGATGCGTCCTGCTCTATTTTTTGAGAGATTTGTATCTTTTCTGTTAGGCTTCTATTATCTATCTTTATCTGACGAATTCTTGCTACTTGTTCTTCCCAGTCTGCCTTGTGTTTGATTGTCAATTCCCACACCACTTTGTCTAAACGGGTGATGGCCGCTTTTATGTCCACTTGAGTTGTTTTGTGTTTTCCTTTAAGCTTTTGAGATATTGAACCACTGCCTTGAGATCGGCAAGTGCTTCCTCGTCATAATCGGCAAGCTCTGTGTTCTTACAGGTTTTTGTTGCAGCCTTGGTCTTGTGACACGTGTGACGTGTGCCGCTCTCTCTTGAACTCGGATCTTCTATATATATATATACATATATATATGTATATATAATATATATATATATATATATATATATATATATATATATATATATATAAATATATATATATATATATATATATATATATATATATATATATATATATATATATATATAAAACTATATGTATATATATATATATATATATATATATAATATTTAACTCGTAACGGGGTTAACAATTGTCCCCTAGCGAACGTGACGACAAACTACATTAGCCCTAGGTCCAGGCCTGGTGTAGACCACCTGGACAAGGTGCCAAGCACCGCCGTGGCGTTTCCACGTTGTATATCCAATGATAGCCTTTGCCGAAAAAAATCACCAGCGCGTGGGTCTCCCGTAGCCAATCTGAGACACTTGCATATCTTAGTAATAACTCCCTCAGTAATTTTACCTGGGCCCCCTAAGGTCTCAAAGGCAAAAGGTCGAAAGTCCATAGAGTCTCCAATATGTGCATACTTCCAACACTTATTTCTTTCCGCATGCGAAACAGCATAACCAGCCTGGGTAGCACCGTGACTGACCATTGAAGGTGCTAAAGAGTCAGTCACGGTAGCGTCCCAGACAAGTGTCTTCCCACCTTCAAAAGCTGTTAGGGTCATCCCATCAGGTCGACGAGAGTCGTCTGTGTACAAGCCTGCGGGTTCGAGAACACAAGGGTAGCCGGAAGACCTTAGAGCACGGGCTAGGGTATCATTTAACGCAGCATGTCTCGTCCTACGGCCTAAACTGCGGATGCAAGATAAGCCATGGTGACCAAGAGGTGAGACCTTTTCGCCACAGCTGCACACATGTTCCTCGACTAGAGGGACTCCAAGGCGGAGGCCAACGCAGATCCTGACGACAAAGTCATCTAAGAAAGTTCCAACGGGAGCACTCGGTAGGGCATTGAGCCATGCACCAGCACCACTAGATGAAACTGCTCGGAGCCGTGCTATTTCCACCTCGTCTTCTGTTGAATTAAAAAGATTGGCGAGTTGTATATCCTCCAACGGCGCGGTCCAGCTTGCCTGGGAAGTAGGTTCTTCTGGAGGGGGTGCTCCAGTGCGTGCCAAGAGACACTCCTTACAATCTTCTAGTAGACAACGTAACCGCTCGACGGCTGGGAAGTCTAGTATCTTCGACGCCCTATGCCAGGTACTAGACATTGAAGCGACTACCGCGGGACCTGCGACCAAGACAGCGTCTGGAATGCCTAGGCCTCCTTTTGCCACTGGCAGAAGGGCTTGTCTGCGGGCTGTCTCTGGTAAACTTAGGTTAAGTAAGGAAGTCAGGGAGTTCAACGTGTGGGTGTTTAATTGTTCTAGAATATTTAAATCTTGCGTCAGGTCAATCCCACGAAGCAGGTGGTTTACCCGTGCTGTCGAGAAGCAAGACCTTAGTAAGAACAATCCCATGTGTGCACCCAAAAGACCTAAGCGGCTTGAGGAGGATTTTAACTTATCCACCCAGCCAGATAACTGTCGTTCCTTTCCGTCGTCAAGAAGTGGCACGCCTAATAAGGTAAGGTTGGCCTTATTTGTCCTGATACATTCTGGAAGAAGGTCGGTTATCAGTCTGATCGAGGAGTCGGATATTGATGATCCCGACACAAAGAGTTCGCATTTTTGTGGGTTGAGGCATAACCCGCTTTTTGTTGCAAAATCCAGTATTTTCTGAATATCGCGGGCCACTGTTACAGGGTCACCGGCTAACACGCCATCATCTAAATACCATACATTAAATGGGGACTCGAGAGAGTCTATTAGCTCCTTGATGGCGAGGCAGAACAGTGGAGGCCCTAATAGGTCGCCCTGCTGCAGGCCCGACTGTGAGAGTATGACGTGGTCCATCAACAGCAGTTGAGTTGGATTTCTGTATGCCTGCACAAAGTAGTGGTATAAATCAGGCGCATGGGATACAACCGCTTTTAAAAGATGGTCACGTCGAACGCTGTTAAAAGCATTCTGAAAATCTAGTTTGACCATGACTATGTCTTCTGACCTAGATTCAAGATAGGCTCGTGCGGCATGGATCGCCACTTCTGTTCCACTTCTAGCAGCAAAGCCAAGCTGGTGGTCACCTATTGCTTCCTCAATTTGCGACGAATTTCTCCAGCAGGCGATCTTTGCTGCTATTCTGCAGAGTGTAGATGAGCATGCAATAGGGCGGGTTGTGCCGTCCTTCTTTTTCAGAGCAAATAACCTCGCTCCAAATATGATTGGTATGAGATCTCTTGGCGGCTCTCCTCGTAGTAAAATTTCAATGAGTTTGGCAAGTGCATCGGCCAAAGCCTTGGCTCGTTTACCCATTGCTCGAGAAAGTAAATCTTGCAGAAGCCTTGGTCGAATGAAGTCAAGACCCGCAGCGGAGCTTCTAGGAAAGCTTCCTACTGCGCGGTAAATATCTTCCCTTGATACGTGAAAGCTTTCCGCGGGGGACGCTTCGGCAGGAGGATCTGTCCACCTCAAGTCCGTTGGTGCGCAGGGATACTTGTCACGTAGAGCTTCTACGTGGTCGGACTCGACACCGAACGTGTCGCATGAGCTTATGAGTCTTGCAGCGCCCGACACATCACCATCGGTTAACTTTGAAACCACTCTTCTTTTTAGGTCTTCTTCAGAAGTGTCAATATTTCTGTGTTTCTAGTGGCCGACTCGACTGGCCAATCCGTCGAGTCTGAGACCGTTCTCAAAGTCTCTAAGGTTTGAGCGTATAATGTCTGCCAGCGAACACGACTCATTCTTGACGTTAGGAAGGCGAAGTATAACAGGGCCAAACGATAGTAAAGACAACCATGCTGAAGCATGATTGTAGGTTACTACCTCGTTGACGACCTTCACAAGGCATTCTAGCACAATCCTTCTTGCTGTTTTGGGTATAATACGTATCATCCTTACATTTTTAAAAACAAACTGAATATGAGATGTCATGTATGAAAGTTGTACACGCGTGTCTTCTGTAGCAGGCTGCCTATAGGCGTTTGATCCTGGATGCATAGAATTTATGTGTCTCCGTAAGCCCCTTGAAGTAAATGTCTTTCGACATATTGGGCAATCGGATTTATGGCTAGCTGAAGAGGACGAAGGAACTGCGGGATCTTGCGATGATAAGGTGTTGTCTGGCAATATGAGCATTTTCTGAGTTTTTTCGCCAGTGGTAACAGAGCTAACAAGGGCTGTAGTACCTCTGTCACCACTTTAATAGCTTCTGCCAAATCAGGGCTCACAGTTTTCAACGCATCTGCAACCGAGCCTAAATTTCCAAGGGTGGCTCTAGCTGTCTAAGTAGACTTGCGGCTCGACTTGAGAGCCAGTCCTCGGTAACGTCGAACGCGTGGACGGCCATAACTTCTCATATATTGACTCGACTTCTTAGCAGCTTTGCGTGGGGGAACCGCAGGCTTCGGGAGAATTAACTGAGGCGTTCGGTCGTCAGCTGCTGACGAGATACCTCTGACAACTGAAGCGTAACTTGGGCCTGGCGTTACGGCTTCCGTGGTTGCAGCAACCTGAGGAGGTATTTTCGGCATTTCCAGCTCGTCTCCAATGATGGCTGTAGGATGTACAATCCTCACCTGTTGAAGAGTTCGAGCCTCTAATAGGATACGATTGCGTTCCCTCTGGTAGAACAGTCTCGGACAATTAGGTGATCCTGCTGCGTGAGCACCTTTGCAGTTTACACACTTGGGGGTATTGGTGCACTCAGCCGCCAGGTGATCTGCTCCCCCGCATTTACGGCATGCGCGTTGCAACGTACAGCTACTCGCTATATGACCCGTGCGTTGGCACTTAAAACATAAAATTGGCTGGTCGGCTTCCAAAACCACATTGTGCATCTTATACCCTAAAAATAGCGAAGCGGGTGGCTGCTGATCAAAAGTTAGAATCACTTTCGTTAGCGGCTTTTTTGTGCCCCGTTCGCTAGTGTGTAGACGACGAACTTCAATCACACCATAACCAGACAGTTCCGAAAGAATTTCACTCTCTGTAAATATCGTGGGTACGCCGTGACGAGTTGATTTTTTCTGCACCGTCACGAATCCCTGGTCATCTTCACTATCACTGTGGTTTGCATTTTTTCTCCGTTTTGCCCCCGGGACACAGTCATTCTTTGCAGTGGAAGCTGAATTCGTTGCTAAAGTCCCCTCAGTGCCATTAGCACCACGGTTATCGTCGGTGCTAATAGCGCTTCGAAGCCTATTTATATCTAAACTAGGGGGGGAGGTTGCTCTTCAGAATCTGCTGGCATGATGCCGTATAAAACAACACGCTACTACAATTTCACAATTACAATCGATTAAAAACGTTAAAACTATTTTAAAAAAAGATTTGACACAATCTCGCGTTGAACCCGGGACTTCTAGATGGAAATAGGGGTCTTCCCGCTTCTTCCACGGAGTCAGCTGGCGATGCGCCGTTGCTTCACGCTAAGATAGCGAAGCAGCTCAAAACGTCAACAAACACCTTCTACGGTGACGTTGTAGACCGAACGCTACCGCCTGTCAGGCTAAACGGAGTCAAAGCCCCGACAGCACTAGCTTGTGCACTTTTAAGTGTGTTTTGCACCACACTCGAAGCCTAACAGTTTGCACTGTCACTGTAGCAAGTTTCCTTGCAATGTCTCACTTTAGCTAGATAAACGAATCACATAATCAGGAGCAGATGTAGAACACGTCCGCCCACCGTCGCATCGAACACCGCTGATATATATATATATATATATATATATATTTATATATATAAGGAAGAGAAGGCGAGCACTGCCGAGTGTGCAAACGTATTGTAAATGATTAATAAATCATCACAATATTTTCTATATATATATATATATATATATATATATATATATATATATATATATATATATGTATATATAGTGTGTTGTGATTCGAACGAGACGGTCGGGTCAAGCGGCGCTCCAGAAAAAGATTGAAAAATCTTTGTACAAAGTCACCGTCAGCCAGTTCTCTTGTATCAGTTCGACGCGTCTTGCTCAGGTGCACCTTTGTTTAACTAACGTGTCTTTAGAAGTGACTTATTTAACGGCAAAACATTACCCAACGTTCTTTCTACGGTCCTTAGACAAGTTGCGTGAAAAAACAGCTGTAGATGCATTCTCGGCATATGACAACAAACCTGTCTGACAACACCTGGGGTTGGCCAATGACTCTACTTAGTGCTTCCGATCTGACACAGAGGGCGTAGCCGAGCGGTCGGCCAATTGATCCGATAGGGCACTCGCCACTTCTCCTGATGGCTCATAGCACTGTTCTATGGAGGCCTGGGCCATCAGAGAGTGAAGCTTAAAGGGGGAGGTGCGTTTAGTGGGTATGGGTCTCAGCGGCGTAACATCTATCCGCTGGGGTCGAGTCTCACACAGCTCGAGATGGAAACCGAATTTTCCTACTCGTAGCAGTAGTGCGTAACTGCATTTAACCCTCCTTCACCAAAAAAAAAATTGATACATATATATATACATATATATGTATATATATTGATACATATTTATATATGCATATATATTGATTGACCATATATATATATTGATGATATATATATATATATATATATATACAATAGTCGGCTGCTAGCACTCACCCTGAGCGGTCGAATGCGAGCGTCGCTCTGTGGAAAAACGGTGAAAAGTGAAAGCCTGAGGTCCCAGACGGTCTGTTCAACGACACTCGAGCAACCGCATCTAGTGAGAAATTCACCACACACCCTAAACACCTCACAGGTACTGTGCAATACATAATTGCGTGTCAATTCCGGTGTATATTCGCTCGTACTTCGAACGCCAACTTGTTTACAATCAATGCTTCAAACGAATCAGCGGTTTTTAGAACATCAGCTGCTCTGTATGGCCAGCGTGTTTACATACAGCCTCTTCAAGCGCATATGTTGCATGAACACGTAGGCAACGTGTATGAACATGCGGACGTGCAGGTCCGTACCCAGCGCATACATATACTAACATGCGCTACGCGTGCACATATTAATAGGCGCACGAATACTTGGCGGGACGTGCTGGTACATGGGCGACCGTATCATTGCACTCCTGAAACTTATGAATAATTGCGTGTGAATGCTTTGTGCATATGGTGTGTGTACACATATGCGTAATGCCCATATTTTACGTATAAGTGCATATACGTATAAACAATTCCTAAGCAAAACAATATTTATAATAATAACAATAATAAATTATTATTTATTTTCATTATTATGTGTTAAGACAATACAATTGTGAGGTGTGAATGTGTATCCTCGTTACTTCATGGTTACCATCTAGCTGTTCTTAGCCCATCGCATTTAATATCGACGCAACATTTCCTCTGCAAACTGCCAGTGAAAGCAGCTGCCTCAGAAATTCGTCTTCGCGTATATCCCCGGTGTTTGCTCGTATTCGATCACCTAAGTCTTTTATAAATTTCCTTGTATTTCTGCTGACCGGGCCCATTGTTTCCATTGCAATCGGCACGAAATTGTATCTAAGCTCTAACTCTGTGTATTTACGCCACTTTTCTTTTTCTGCGTGTTTGGCAACCCATTCCGCCTCCGTCGCGCTGTGGCATAAATAAGACGGTGCGGCCGTGCAGGATACTGTCGCATCCCAAACCAGGCATTTGCCTTTTTCCCACGGCGGAATGGTCACACCGTCGGGCCTTTTATCGTCATGAAGTCCTAGTCTGGGTTCCAGCATGCTAGGTATTCCTGCTCTTCGGAGAGCTCTTTGAATTATTGCGTTTATTTCGGTGTGCCTAGGGGCCCGGCCTTGGCTCTTGATGCAGCTCAAGGGGTGGAGGCCATCCTTCTCCACTGGTTTTCCGCAGGCCTTACAAATGTGTGGTTCGCATATCGGCCCGCCGATTCTTAGGGCCGACACCATGCGGAATGAGATGTTGTCCAGCATAGTGCCGAGCTGCGGTGACGGAAGAGCCCTGAGAAATCCGCCACTGAAGGTGTCTCGTGCGGCCAAGAAGACCGCTTTCTCTGTGGAAGACTCAAGGCTTTCGATGCTCTCACGAGCTATGACTTTGCATCTGTAGTTGTCGAGCACTCTCTGCGTTGTATGTTTTTCCCAAGGGCCTGGATCCAATCTCAGTTTGACCAGTGAATCTGTCTAAAGAAATTATTATTATTGTTAATAAAAAAAAATAAAAAAGAAGGATCCCGATCGGCCAAATGAAAAGAGTCAAAATGACGACAAGAAAGAAATTCTAGAAGATAAAATAAAGAAACAGACAAACGAGAGCGTTGAATCAAAGGAGAACGAAACAACTTCACACGAACACTCTAACGGTAAAGCCCACAAAAACACGGGCATGGGATTAGAAACTGATAAAGAGGTAGGAGACGACCCCAGCTTCTCCGAGAACACCAGGCGAAAGCGGACGATGGCCGGATCTCCAGAAGACCTACCGCAGAAAGAGAGAGAGATGAAAAAAGATGAAGAACATCAACGGACTGGTAACTCGGCTAAGAAAGCACAAGCTGAAGGTAAGACTCAACTGGAGGAACCGGACACCGAATATGAAGTTATGAAGAGCCTCCTGGAAGTCGTGAGGCAGCTCAAAACACTGAAGGAAAAACACATTACCACTAAAGGGGACATTAAAGTTGCCATAACCAGGCTTGAAAGTAGAGCGCTGCAGCTGCAGGCCGATGTCGAGGATAAGCTGGCGGCGCAAGCCGATACCTTGAGGCGGTTGCAGAAGTGTAAGAACGAACTAAATGGGGTCCAAGACAGCCGATCCAAAGAGGCCGAGGAATGGCAGAAAAAGACAACACAGGCACACGAAGAGATAGTAAAATGGAAAGCAAAAGCAGAAGAACTACAGGCCGAAATCGAGAAGACAAGACCGACACAAACGTGCTCGAGATGCCAACAAGAAAAATAAAACAAACATAGGGACCTACAGAAGGAAAGAGATATAGAGGCGAAAATTGCAGCATTGTCCTCTCTAGAAGAGACAGCCAGATTGGTGGCGGAAGAATGGCCAGAGGAAATCTTTAAGGCCACTAATCATACAAAAGACAGCATAACAACCGACAGGGAAGCAAGGGCTATGCTCATCAATAAAGGTTCAGAGAAGGACTTAAACGTACTCAAGCAGATGAGTAACCAATTCCCACTCGCCGGCTCCGTGACTCGGCTTCCGATTGGTGGGGTGGCGGTTCTGCGCAGCAGCGAGCAATTGGAACTAGTTGACGCGGGCACAGAAGATGCAGTGGAACCCACTGCTGCTTTAGCCAGCAGCAACACAAGACTACTTGTGCTCGGTGTTGGAAGTACAGAGGATACTCCAGAACAGTTCCTGTCAAACCTCAACAAGGCCCTACAAAAAAGTCATTCGGCAAGCAACAACACCACTGTGGGACTTTACATCTCCCCAGACTGGGAGGGACAGTCAATCAGGAGAGCAGCGGAAGTCTGCTGCAGGAAAACAAGAGGAATGGCAGAACATGTGGCAGACGGAAGAAGCAACCCATTCCGCCTCCGTCGCGCTGTGGCATAAATAGGACGGTGCGGCCGTGCAGGATACTGTCGCATCCCAAACCAGGCATTTGCCTTTTTCCCACGGCGGAATGGTCACACCGTCGGGCCTTTTATCGTCATGAAGTCCTAGTCTGGGTTCCAGCATGCTAGGTATTCCTGCTCTCCGGAGAGCTCTTTGAATTATTGCGTTTATTTTGGTGTGCCTAGGGGCCCGGCCTTGGCTCTTGATGCAGCTCAAGGGGTGGAGGCCATCCTTCTCCACTGGTTTTCCGCAGGCCTTACAAATGTGTGGTTCGCATATCGGCCCGCCGATTCTTAGGGCCGACACCATGCGGAATGAGATGTTGTCCAGCATAGTGCCGAGCTGCGGTGACGGAAGAGTCCTGAGAAATCCGCCACTGAAGGTGTCTCGTGCGGCCAAGAAGACCGCTTTCTCTGTGGGAGACTCAAGGCTTTCCATTATCTCACGAGCTATGACTTTGCATCTGTAGTTGTCGAGCACTCTCTGCGTTGTATGTTTTTCCCAAGGGCCTGGATCCAATCTCAGTTTGTCCAGTGACTCTGCCTAAATAAATTATTATTATTGTTAATAAAAAAAAATAAAAAAGAAGGATCCCTTTAAGGGTCTCAGGGACCCCGATCGGTCAACTGAAAAGAGTCAAAATGACGACAAGAAAGAAATTCTAGAAGATAAAATAAAGAAACCGACAAACGAGAGCGATGCATCAAAGGAGAACGAAACAACTTCACATGAACACTCTAACGGTAAAGCCCACAAAAACACGGGCATGGGATTAGAAACTGATAAAGAGGTAGGAGACGACCCCAGCTTCTCCGAGAACACCAGGCGAAAGCGGACGATGGCCGGATCTCCAGAAGACCTACCGCAGAAAGAGAGAGAGATAAAAAAGATGAAGAACATCAACGGACTGGTAACTCGGCTAAGAAAGCACAAGCTGAAGGTAAGACTCAACTGGAGGAACCGGACACCGAATATGAAGTTATGAAGAGCCTCCTGGAAGTCGTGAGGCAGCTCAAAACACTGAAGGAAAAACACATTACCACTAAAGGGGACATTAAAGTTGCCATAACCAGGCTTGAAAGTAGAGCGCTGCAGCTGCAGGCCGATGTCGAGGATAAGCTGGCGGCGCAAGCCGATACCTTGAGGCGGTTGCAGAAGTGTAAGAACGAACTAAATGGGGTCCAAGACAGCCGATCCAAAGAGGCCGAGGAATGGCAGAAAAAGACAACACAGGCACACGAAGAGATAGTAAAATGGAAAGCAAAAGCAGAAGAACTACAGGCCGAAATCGAGAAGACAAGACCGACACAAACGTGCTCGAGATGCCAACAAGAAAAAGAAAACAAACATAGGGACCTACAGAAGGAAAGAGATATAGAGGCGAAAATTGCAGCATTGTCCTCTCTAGAAGAGACAGCCAGATTGGTGGCGGAAGAATGGCCAGAGGAAATCTTTAAGGCCACTAATCATACAAAAGACAGCATAACAACCGACAGGGAAGCAAGGGCTATGCTCATCAATAAAGGTTCAGAGAAGGACTTAAACGTACTCAAGCAGATGAGTAACCAATACCCACTCGCCGGCTCCGTGACTCGGCTTCCGATTGGTGGGGTGGCGGTTCTGCGCAGCAGCGAGCAATTGGAACTAGTTGACGCGGGCACAGAAGATGCAGTGGAACCCACTGCTGCTTTAGCCAGCAGCAACACAAGACTACTTGTGATCGGTGTTGAAAGTACAGAGGATACTCCAGAACAGTTCCTGTCAAACCTCAACAAGGCCCTACAAAAAAGTCATTCGGCAAGCAACAACACCACTGTGGGACTTTACATCTCCCCAGACTGGGAGGGACAGTCAATCAGGAGAGCAGCGGAAGTCTGCTGCAGGAAAACAAGAGGAATGGCAGAACTTGTGGCAGACGGAAGGAGCCCGGCAGCGCCAATAAAAAGCAAAGAACGGACGACTGAGTGCCAGAGTTCCATTAGGATAAAAGCAAAAGAAGGCATGTCCATGGAAGACATGATTAGAGACATTGTTCTTCACATTAATCAAAAGGACGCCGGAGTAAAGATCGGACCGGTAAAGAAAAATAAAGATGGAGACTCAATTCTTAAAATCACGGGAAAAGGAGTCGGAGGCGGCATGTCTTTTGTTAATGCTCTGAGACAGGGAACAGGAATGGAAATAGACATTAGGGAAGCGACGGGTCCTACTCAAATTGTGGTGCTGAGGGACGTTAACCCTTTTATCCCACTAGACGAGATAGCGAAGGGATTGCGCAACTCGTTGGACCTGCATGAAACAACGAGGGTACGAGTCGAGACACCAAGGAGCAACAAGAGAGGAACATGGCAATGTTTAGTAACTTTGCCTAGTCGAGATCGTTGCCAAAAAAGTATCACTATCTCAGGGCGCCTATGCAGGGCTGAAGAGTGGTTTCAAATCCCAACATGCTGTAGGTGCAACTTGATAGGGCATGTAGCAAGAGACTGCCAAAGTGAAGAGGCAACTGCTGGAAGGTGTTACAGATGCGGGAAGGAGGGGCACATAGCAAGGGAATGTAAGGAAACTGACTCCTCGTGCTACGTGTGCAAGGAGAATGATCACAAACCGCGCACTATGGCTTGCCCGCAGTACGCCAAAATACTTAGAGAAAGGAAACAAGCCGCAAGATTGGAGGCAGAAAAAAGGGAAGCCAAGGCCCGGGAATCAAGGACGGAGCAAAAGGAAAAGGAAGAGAAAAAAGCGGCCAGGGAACAAAAGAAGGAAGCTCAAAGAGACAAGCATACATCAGATGGCTGGCTACAAAAAGGCTCTAGAGGGGCGGCCCGTTTTCAACATTTGGAAAACGAAGTACTAAACTCTTCAGAACAACAATGAACAGGACCACAGTAATACAAGTAAACTGCAACAGGAGTAAATACGCGCATTACATGATCGAAGAGATAGCCTCAAGAAGAGGAGCCAAGCTAGTAGCGGTGAGCGAACCAAATCAAGCAATGGCAATAAACAAAACAGAGTGGTTTTCAGATCAAACTAAGAGTGCAGTAATCATAAACACCGGCTCCATGCAAATTTTAAGTCATGGAAGCGGGCACGGTTTTGTATGGGTGGAACTGCTAGAAGGATGGAGGCTGTACTCTTGTTACAGCAGCCTGGACGAACTTGAAGACCTACTGACTGAAATCGGTGCATCAATAAAAGGAGCCACAAATGGAAAAGGCTTAGTAGTGACAGGAGATTTCAATGCGGCATCGGAAACATGGGGGTCGCGGCGAGCGATCAAGAGAGGGAGAATCTTGATTGAATGGGCAGCCAGCCTGGAACTGTATATACAAAACGATGGCAAAGACCCGACCTTCCACAGAGCCAAACATCAGTCAACGGTCGATCTAACACTATGCAACAATACAATGGTTAACAAAATGAAAGAGTGGATTGTGCTCACTGAGGAAGAAAACCTCAGCGATCACTATTGTATTGAGTTCACGGTGGAACTGCAGCAAAAAACGATGCCTATAAGAACCAAAACGCACTTCAGGATCAAGGAAGAAGGGGTCTTCAAGAGAGAACTCAATAAGGCAATCCTCAAAGCTCCCCCGCACACCCCAGAAGAACTGCACGACACTCTCATCAAGGCCTGCACCCTCATCAGGGCTACTAAGCCTCCTCACCCAAAAAGGGCTACCTGCCAACCGAAATATTGGTGGAACAAAGTCATAGCGCAGAAACGGGCAGATTGTAACAAAGCCAAAAGGAAGCTCGGGAGACCCGGGAGGCCGAGATCCTCGCCTTAGACAATTATAGAAGATGTAGGGTGCTTTTAAAAAATGAAATAGCAGAAAGCAAAAAGCTATGGTGGCGTCAAAAGATAAATGACATAAATGACGAACCATGGTGAAAACCCTACAAAATGATCAGGGGGATAGGCGCGCAGGCCTCAAAAGTTTTAATACCAGACACAGAGGTCGTACAGATTTTAAACAAACTCTTTCCACAAGACGCACATTTTAACAGAGAGACTTTCGTAAGAAGAGGGACAACCCCAGAAGAGTTCCCGCCTATCACGCGTGCAAAGGTAATAATGGCAGCTGAGAGGCTAAAGCCAGGGAAATCTCCAGGGCCCGACGGCATTCCGCCTTTGGCGGTAAAAATGCTTTTTAACGAACACCCGGATTTGGTAGCGACAGTACTTACTAAGGCGATGGCAAGTGGCAAAATGCCTAAAGACTGGAAGAGGGCCGAGTTGGTTTTGATTTCCAAAAGTAGCAGAGGGTACAGACCCATATGCCTCTTGAACATCCTGGCAAAAGGATATGAAGCAATTTTAGAACACAGACTTAGGGCGTTTGCGGAACAGAATGATCTTCTATCGGCCAACCAATACGGATTTCGCAAGAACAGATCAGTTCTCACAGCAATTCAACGAATAACAACCAAAGCTGACTTGCTGCACAGTTTGCCTATATACAAACGGAAACTTCTTGTGGCTGTCCTTCTGGATGTCAAAAACGCTTTCAACAGTCTGCTGTGGAAAGAGATTTTAGGAACCCTGGTGAGAAAAGCTGTCCCTCCGTTTCTTGTGAGAGCCGTCTCTAATACTTGGAAGACAGAAGAGTTTTTAACGGCACGGTGGAGATAGACATGACAGCAGGAGTTCCGCAAGGATCAATCCTGGGCCCCCTGCTCTGGAACATAACATATGATGACGTCTTAAGACAGAAAGATTTTCCACAGGGAGTAGAGATGATTGCGTACGCGGATGACTTGGCCGTTATTATTCAAGCAAAAACAGAGGAAGAGCTAGAGTTAAAGACAAACATGGCTCTCCGGTCGACAAAGAGATGGATGGATAAAGCTGGGCTTCAGCTGGAGCAAAGAGTGAAGCTATTCTCTTGACAGGAAGAAAAAAGTGGGCAGCATACAACTGATGGTGGCGGGTCAGGAGATCAAGCAAGTAACAGAAGCCAGATACCTTGGTGTCCTACTAGACAAGGGTCTCAGGGGCGCAAGTCATATCAGGAAATGCACGGCCAAGGCGGCTAAAGCGGCTAACGCTATAGGCAAGATCCTTCCAAATTCATACGGGCCGCGGGAGTGTCGGCGACGACTGTTAATGTCGGTTACCGAATCAATTGCACTTTTCGCGGCGCCAGTCTGGCTGCAGAACACCCTAAAAACGACGACGGCAAGTAAGGCCCTGAGAAATACGCAGAGAATAGGGGCGCTTAGAATCCTGCAGGCCTACCGTACGGTTAGCACAAACGCAGCCCTGGTACTGGCTGGTTCCCCACCTTGGGACTTAATAGTAAACGAAAGGAAAAGGATTTGGGAAGCAGGGGGTGAGTCCAGCAAAGAAGTTAAGAGGGAAAAAACTATAAGAGCGTGACAAGAAGAATGGGATGCCATACCCATCGGATCACCGGGCCATTCACTTCGCTTGCTCATCCCGGACATCAAAAAGTGGATAAACCGCCCGGCAGGGAAACTAAACTTTTTCCTTACGCAGTGTCTCACTGGCCATGGTGACTTTCAAAGTTATCTCTTTCGTATAGGAAAAGCTCCCTCGGTAACCTGCGTGCACAGCGCGGGCGGCGTCAACGATGACCCTGAGCACACTCTACTGAAATGCAATGGACTAGAGCAGGCAAGGACAACTGCCATAGCGCAGCTAAGATTGAAATGGTCCAGAGAAGAAGAAAAACGAGAAGCCAGAACACCGGACCCGCCGAGAAATAATATGAAAATGTTTGTGGAGTACGTATGCACCACAGCATCAGCATGGAAACTGGCGAGGGAATGGCAACTGCAGTGATGAAAAAGAAAACCGAGCTCGGCAAGTACAGAAGAGAACGGATAGCGCTTAAGACATCAACAGATGACGTGGCTTGTATTCAGACGGGTTCGCAGGTGTTGGGACAAGCACGTCGGACCGGTGGGGGAACCCGTGAGTGACCTCGGCCAAATTATCCGGTAGGCGCTCGCCACTTCTCCTAATGGCCCATAGTACTGTTCTATGGATATCTGGGCCATTAGAGAGTAAAGCTTAAGGGGGGAGTAGTGTTTAGTGAGTAGGGGTCTTGGCGGACCAACATCCAACCGCTAGGGTCGAGTCCCACACTGCTCGAGAGGGGGAATACCTCGTACTCGTAGCGTGTCGAGCCCGGTGGCGTAGTGGATTGAGTCTCCGCCTCGCAACCGGAGGAGACACATAAGTGCGCGGGTTCGAGCCCCACCGTTGCACATTTGTATTTATAGGGGTCCGTCTATGAAGCAATGTGAAAAACAGTTCCGTGGACGTTAAATCTTGGCTGAGGGTCAGCCCGAAAACTTTAAACTTTACTCGTAGCGTGCGTAAAAGCATTCACCCTCCTCCACAAAAGGTTGAAAAAATATGAATCAAACAACAAAGCAGATAATTACTCTCGACAAAATCCAAGGAGTGCTTTGTATAAGCACTTTACACACAATGGTATTACAGTGGTTTATGATTTACACAAGAACTTCAAAGCAGCAATTGGTGCGTTTATTAGAACGCTGTATATATATATATATATATATACAGCGTTCTAACAAACGCACCAATTGCTGCTTTGAAGTTCTTGTGTAAATCATAAACCACTGTAATACCATTGTGTGTAAAGTGCTTATACAAAGCACTTTACATTACAGTTCCGTGAATAAACCACGTTTGAAATTGAAATTGAAAAAAAAAATCAATATATATATATATATATGTATATATATATATATATATATATATATAATTTTTTTTTATAGAGGTAACTGGTAAAATGCACACCGGGCGACGTTGTTAAAGCCTCGGTAGTGTGGGACTCGCACCCACTAAAATCCAGTCGTCCTCTTTGCCCCTTGACGGGGGGTGGCTGCAGAACTGTCTTCTCGAGATTACTTCGCCTGGCCACTCTTCTTGCCATTTAGGCTGCTCGGCTTTGTGCGGCGGTTATTTTCGCCTCAGAGATACCTTGTGCGAATCTTCTTACTAGAATTCAAAATTTGTGATCTTTGAGGAGCGCCTCTACAAGGGCCTGGCATGTCAGGGGGTTCTGCAGTCCTAGGTTCCGGGACAATAGCTCTCGCTCAGTGTCGAAGAAGGAGCACCGCTCATAGCAGTGCCTAACATCATCCGGCTCCCCCGAGTTGCACATGCGGCATACAGGGGAGTCAGTTTTACCGATGCGGTGTAGGTACTGCTGAAAACAGGCACCATGACCTGTTAACAGTTGCGCGAGTGGATAGGTAAGCGAGCCGTGTTTGAGGCTGTACCATTTTTTAAGATCAGGAAGTATTGATCTTGTCGAATATCCAGGATGGCCCGGCTGGATTGCTTCCCGTTGCTGGCTCTATTCGCTTAGTGTGTCAGTTCTGCTGACTAGTGTGCCCTCCGTCAGAACGTTGGTTACAGGGTGCCAATTCCTTTACTCTCAAGTCCCAGGGAATTTGTCTGGAGAGTACCTGTACGGCTGCTGTGGAGGCCGTGCGACTTGCTCGAGTTAGGTTAAGCGCCATAGGTCTTTGGGTCTTGTTGAGGAGGCGACGTGTTGTAGCTCTTGTAGTAGTGCGTTCCCATAAGGGTGCGGCGTATAACATGATGCTGTCTATTACTGATGCTAAGAGTCGGCGCCGAGAGTCGCTTGCTCTTCTGGTCTGTGGGAGGATTTTCCGTAACTCTGCTGAGGCTTTGGCTGCTTTTTTAGCTGCATAGCGCACATGAGGTGTTCCTGTGAGAGCTCTATCCAGGATCACGCCCAGGTACTTGACCACGGGCGTGGGTGTTATTGGATGGCCTTTCAGGTGTAAATTTTGGTTGCGTGGAGGACGCTTCAGACCGTTTAGAAGGATTGCTTCCGTTTTTTGTGAAGCCAGTTCGAGGCCAAGCGTGCGGAGGTGTTGTCGGATATCCGCCAAGGCTCCGTTGGCTGTACCTTCGAGCAAATCCTCGTCGCGGCGGTAACGATCAGTGCCAGATCGTCTGCGTAGGCGATAGAAAAAACTCTCGGGGGATGCGGCAGTCTTAGTACTCCATCATAGGTTATGTTCCCAGGGTTGGTCCCAGTACAGATCCTTGGGGAACCCCGGCAGTGACGGCGTAGTCCACTCCATCGTATGTAGATGCTCGGTCTTTTAGATACGACGCTAGGATACGTCGTAGGTAGGGAGACACGCCTTTATTTCCAAGTGCTTGGTTTATGGCGTCCCACGAGAGCGTATTAAACGCGTTTTTGACATCATTAAGGACGGCCAGGCAGTGCGCCCGGTTTGCGATAGGTGAATCTCTTTGTGTTTCAGCTATGTTTAGAACTTTGCTGATAGCCAAGTGTGTGGAGTGCCCGGCGCGGAAACCATGCTGGTTTTCTGACAGCGCCTTGTTGTCTTCTAATTCTGTAACTAGTCGCCCGTTGATAATATGCTCAGCTGCCTTGGATAGGCAGGATAGCATGCTTATAGGGCGGTATGCTGAGGGGTCTCCTTGTGGCTTCCCGGGTTTCGGGACAAGGGTTAGGCGTGCCGTTTTCCAAGGCTTTGGGTATTCTCCGCTGGTGAGAATTGTGCTCCTCACCCAGAGAGATCCAGTGGTCTTTTTTACTAACCTTAATGGCTTTATGTAAGACTCTTCGTGCTTCTTTGTACTCTTCCCATAGCTAGAAGAGTTCTCGTCGGTGCCTTGCTCTGCGGCGCGTGCATACTCGCCGTATGCGGTGGCAGGCCCTTCGCTTTTCGGCAATTCGATTATTCCACCAGTAGCACGGTGGACGATTGGCTATCTTAGGGTGTGGGCGGGAGCTGGACTCTCGGCAGGCTTCCTCTAGTAGTGTAGAGATTTCTGCTGCCGAGCATTCAGTGAGGTTATGTACTTTTCGACTTAATGCTTTCTGCAGGCGGGTATAATTTAGCCTGGAAAAGCGTTGCGGTTTTGTAGGACGATTAAGCTGGGAAGAAGTTAGATTGACAGAGAAGGTTACGTAGAGATGGTCGGATAGAGTTTCTGCTTCCTCGTGAATCCTCCAGTCGGTTACTCGGTGCGATAGTCCCTCTAATGCAAATGTCAGGTCTAATGTTGATTTGTGCCTGCCATTATCAAAGGTGTATCCCTGGGTGTTCATGGGTTGTAGATCGCGAGCGCTCATGCTGAGGTCCAGTTCTTCAAGGAAGTCCTCGTTTTCCTGTAGGGTGGAGTTCGGAGAAATATAGACTGAGTAGATCGCGAAGTCGTAAGTGGTAATAAAGGAGAAGTGGGTCTCCTGTCTCACTGACGTGGGCGAGTATCTTGTAGGAAATACCTTGATCGAAGCGGATTTGTTACTAGCGTGGGGCCCGGGTTGAGAAAGCTGTGTGGTAGGGGTCTCGGAGAGAAGGATTTCTATGTCGTTTTCGGTTGCGAATTGGGACGCCAGATCGTATGCTCTGGGGGCTCTACGGGGGTTTATTTGCAGTATTTTAATTTTGCTGGTCATTTTGATTGTGGCTTACTTAGAGGTTTGTAACCCGTTGTCTATATGCTGGGCATTGCGTTGTAGTGGCGTAGTGTCCACCTACGTTGCATACGTAGCACCTACTATTGGCCGTGCAGCTCTTTGCGACGTGTCCTTGTCCTCCGCATTTGAAGCAGCGAGGTTGGGTTGGTCGGGCTGCGGTACAGTCCCTGGCCGTGTGGTTAAAGCTCAGGCACAGTGAGCACTGCGGTACCGAGACCATTTCGTCTATGCGGCACCGAGTCCAACCAAGGTGTATATGTCTTTGACGTAGCAATCTTTGGGCTTCCTCTGGTGGCATTTCAACAATGCACGAGAAGTCGCCCGCCCGGGTTTTCTTTAGCGGACTTAAGGTAAACTTAAGGTGACCTCCGATCCTATCCGGTAGGCGTTCGCCACTTCTCCTAATGGCCCATAGTACTGTTCTATGGATATCTGGGCCATTAGAGAGTAAAGCTTAAGGGGGGAGTAGTGTTTAGTGGGTAGGGGTCTTGGCGGACCAACATCCAACCGCTAGGGTCGAGTCCCACACTGCTCGAGAGGGGGAATACCTCGTACTCGTAGCGAGCGGTAAAAGCATTCACCCTCCTCCACAAAAAAAAAAAAAAAAAAAAAAATATATATATATATATATATATATATATATATACATATAGAGGGGTATGCACCATGCTAGAAACGCTGTGAAGAAAGCAGAGAAGGTGGCCAACACAATAGCCAAGATCTTCCCTAACATTCATGGGCCAAGTAAAACAGGACGCAGGAGACTTATTATGTCGGCCGTCGAATCTATAGCGTTGTTTGGAGCACCGGTGTGGTTCACAGCGGCTAAAAGACGCAAGGGCTAAAACATATGTTAAGAAGAACACAAAGGATCGCGGCCTTACGAATTACTCAGGCCTATAGGACTGTTAGCACCTCCGCTGCACTTGTCCTTGCTGGCACTCCTCCCTTGGACCTAAAGGCAGAGGAAAGGCAAAGATTATGGGATAGGGGCCCAGAAAGCTCTAATAGGAGAGTCAGAGAGGATGAAAGAGAAGGCACCCTAACTGCATGGCAGAACGAATGGGATGCCATTCCAGATGGTGCACCGGGTGCGCGCGTGCGCGACCTTATTTCTGACATAAAGAAGTGGTTAAATCGACCCGGAGGAGAGGTTGATCACTTTCTGACGCAGGTTATAACGGGCCATGGCAACTTTTAGGCATATCTGTCAAGAATAGGAAAAGCCTCCTCGGACATATGCGTACTCTGTGACCTAGGTGTCGTAGACGACGCTGCCCATACTCTGTTGGTCTGTCCGGTCTTTGCGCAAGTCAGAATAGAGACTAAAATAAAAGTTCTGGACCGACTGAAGTTGGGCGGAGAGCTAAATTGTACGAACCCTTCGGACCTGCCTACTCAGGGAATTGCACAGTTTATGCAATTCATTTGTGAAAGCACCTTTAACTGGCATATAGGAGCTGCAGTGGCACGAGAGGTACTGGTTAGAAAGGGGAACTTAGAGCGCCTCAGGAGAGACAGATTTGCAACAGAACGGACAGAATACGCCCGTGCCTCTAGAGGAATCGTTTCGCAGGTAGAGGGACGCAGTATTATAGGTCTATAGGGCCAAACCTTGAGAGGTCTTCGGCCAATTGATTCGAAGAACACTCACCACTCCTCCTGTCGGCTCGTAGTACTATTAAAAGGAGAGCCGGGCTGACAAAGAGTGAAGCTTAAGGCGGGAGGTGCGTTTAGTGGGTATGATCTCGGCGGAATAATATCCAACCGTCGGGGGTGAGTCCCACACTGCATAGGGTCTGAGTCTCCATCTACTTGCCCGATGCGTTAGTGCCTAAAGCATTTAAATCCTCCTCCTCAAAAAAAAAAAAATAATAATATATATATATATATTGATATATATATATATACATATATATATATATTGATGATATGTTTTGCGTTTCGAACGTCGAAGCGAGCGGACGTGTTTTCAATTGCTTGTGAAGAGTGTGACGGTACTCAGCTGGGGAGCCGCAGCTTGACGTGGCGGTGCCCTGGTTGGACTGCGGTCGGCCTGCGCTGCATTTGAGTCCGAGAGGTGTCCCATGTGCAAGCGGTGAGGTGTTTGTTCGGTGCATTGGTGTTGTGCGGTTTCAGTCGCTTCATTGTCGTCTCATAACAGCCACGCTGTGACACGGTACACATCCGCCGATTACGTGCATCTGTGCCGTCGGTTAAGAACACTGACTCCGTTGATCCAAACGGTGGAACACTTGGGAACAGCTGTGCCAACTCGTCTATATCTGGCGTCGGTTGACTGTTTGTAAACAACGTATATATATATATATATATATATATATATATATATATATATATACGATAGAGTGATTTGGCGCCAAGGTGAACGGACGTGTGTGTACGGAGCTCGGACAGGTTACGCTTGCTTGTGTGAACGCAGGAGGGAAAACACAGAGAGCGGCATACCATAGTAATGCGTGAAGTTCAGTGATCATTTCGGTGTATTGTGTGTGGTAGTACGACAAGGGGGTAAGGAGACAGACCGCAGTAAAGTTTGGTTGAGTCCGTTACAGCGGAACGAAGCAAAACGAAACCACTCACGCAGCAGTCGAGAGTCTCCGAGCGGTCCGTTGCGCATACAGATTCAAATTCTAACGGCTGCTCAGGTTAAGTGAGTTGAGACAGTGTGTAGGTGTATTTAGGTGAGTGAGCCAATTTCAATATGGCAAGTGATGCTGGATCATCGCCTGGTGGGATAGGGTCCACGACACCCAGCCCAATGGATTCAACTATGAATCTCCCAGGCTACACGCGCAGCAGCGGCTTAAGATACGTGCCGGCCAGCTCATTGTCAGTATGCAATTGTGGAGGTGTATTAGAAAAAAGAAAGGTGGCTGAGCGCAGCCCTCCATATACAGGCTGCGCCGCCTGTGAGATGAATACACGAATGACAGCGGAAATGGTGTTGGCAAAGAAAAGCGCTAAGACATGGTGCGATACAGCACAAGCTATGCAGGATCGCTGGCAGAGCATTATTACAGATGTCCAGCAGAGGCTAACAAGAATGGAAGAGAGAGAGGCTCAAGTTGAGGAGAAGGAGAGGCGCGCAGTAATCATACAGCAGGAATTAGCCGCAATGATCGAAGAAATCAAGCAAAAGGTGAATGATAATAAAAAACAGCGGCATGGTGGCGATGACAACGAAATAGTTGATGAGCTAAGAGAAAGGCTAGCTGCTGTTGAGGAAGCAACGTCAACGGTAGCGGCAAATGTCGAAGATATGGAGAAATGGATCCGGGGAAAAAGGAGGAAGACGAGAGGCGCGCTGTTGAAGAGGAGACAGTGGTGTTAGACTTAAGCCACAGTGACGAAAAGGAAGAAGAAAGACAAGACGAAGAGGAAGATGCGACGCAGGCGAAAGGATGCAGGAGACGACAACAACAGAGCAGCCGAAACGAGATCGCCAGAGGAGAGGCGCGCCCACAAATGGAGAAGAGAGCGATAGAGTCTAGTCAGCGAGAGGAAGGAGAGAGGAGAGCGGTCGAAACACAGCAGCAGCAGCAACGGCAGCAACCGCAACAGCGACATCATCCGCAACAACAACAAGAGCAGCAGTTAAATCGGATAAGTTTACATGATCGACCAGAGGAGGCGGTAGTTAACAAATCAATAGGAAAGCGGGTGGTAGTTGCTGGAGATTCAAACGTAGGTAGAATAGAGAAACAGGTTAATCAGGTGGCTATTAATACAGGAGGGGTTTATTTTATCACTATGAGGGGCCGAGGAGTAAGGGATATTGTGGCAGCAACAAAGCAATATATTCAAATGTTCAATAATGTGGAACATAGGCTAGTGTTTCATGGGGGACTGGTAGATGTGTTTCAGGCTCGGGATATAGAAGGTGCTGTGAATGAGATAAGCACACACATACAAAACCTGATAGAATTTTGCAAACGGAGTAACGTAGTACTGACAGTGCGTTCGCTTCCAATGGTCGTGGATACTAAAGAAGGGCGGGACTATCGGGGCACGTGCAGGGCAGTCAATAGAAAAATAATGCAGTTGGTCAGAGCAGCGAATTACGAATACTTGTCTCTTGAATACATTAAAGACAATCCAAGGGCCATGGCCTTTGATGGAGTGCACTACGGGGAGGTAGGTGCGGTACTAGCGGCACGGCCAATTGGCAAAAGAGCGTGCGATTGGCACAAAGTCAGGCCTACTATAATTAAAGTAGTCAATGCCCAAGTAGGATATAGGGCAACAGAGCACGTTAGGGGGATGCAGACGTGGAATTAACAAAATCAGCGCAGCGCACCGGAAATGCGAGTCCCAAACACACATTTTTCCGGCACGCGGTATGGGCATTTAAACGAGGGGCAAACGGTACGCTACAGTCACACAGGAAGGGACAACAGATACAGGGACATAAGAGAGATGAGGGGACAGCATAGATACAGGGAAGAGTGGGACAACAGGTACAGGGGGAAACGGGACAACGGGAGCTCTTTCTCGAGGGAGGGGGAACACATAGGAGCAGCGGAGATCAAGGGGGCATTGGAGGTGATCAGACGGTTGGCCATCAGTGGCATCGAGGGGAGGAGATGAAGGTTGGCCTAAGATGCAAAAGAGGAAGCAGGGCAAAAGGAAAGCCTAGGAGTAATGTTCCTTTTGAACGGGTTGCCATGCTAAATATGAGAGGGGGGAGGCGAAGAGGAAAGTGGGAAGAATTATATAAATTACTAACAATAAGGTCTGTGGATATCATGATAGTAACGGAAACGCATTTGCGGGAGATGGAAGTGCCGCCGGGTTTAAAGGGATATAATTGATATGGTACAAATCGGAATACGGACAATGGAGAAAACAGGTTTGGGGGAGTTGGGATATTAACTAGGGATGCTATTTCGTGCGAAGAAGTTGTGAATGCCAAAATGAAGGATCTGGTGGTTATAGTGATACGCATGGAAGGGACAATCGGGGCCGTAATGGGGGTATACAGAGCGCCAAGCAACACGGAAGAAGAAGATGACCAGTTTTTTGAAAGGGTTTATAAAGTAATGGAGGAATATCAGGATAAAGGAGGGGTAATATGTTTGGGAGATTGGAATGCACATATCAAACAGCTAGATGGACGAGAAGACAGAGCGGGCAGAAGACTAATACAATTAGCAGAGTCGAGTGAGGCCCAAATTTTAAATTTGGACCCGCGGGTAGAAGGGAGATATACGTACACGCAGGGGGATAGAAAGTCATGCGTAGATTATGTACTGACGAAGGGTAAAATAGATAAATGGGTAGAAGAAATCAAGATAGACGAAGAGAAAACATACAATGTTGGAAGTGATCATAATTGGGTAGAAGTGAGTGGGAGGAAGAAGCCAGGACGCGTAGTTGTACAAAAGAAATGTCTGGATAAACACGAATGGGCACAGAAAGTAGAATATATAAAACAGCTCTTAGTGGCAAATGGGGAAAGGCAGATAGACGAGATGCATAGGAATATTAAGGAGGCATATGACAAGTGTTGTAAGATAGGGAGGGGAGTTCAAAAGGGAGGAGAATGAGGATGGTGGAGTGATGAAATAAATACGGCAATAATGGAAAGGAAAAGGTGGAGTAAGGAGCATCGAAAGGTAATGGGAAGGGACACAGACAAGGCAAAAAAGTATTGGGAAAATTACAAGGAAGCCAAGAATAAAGTTCAAATGTTAATACAGGATGCAATTAAAAACGCAGACGAGAGAGAATTTAATAGGCTTTTAGGGGCCCCAAGGGCCAGCGAGCCAAACAGTTTTGGGACTATGTCAGACAGGAAAAAACACGGATGACAAATAACGTCCAGGACAAAACATACACAATAGATGAAATGGACACCGCGTTACAAGCACTATTTTTTACGACTAACGTAAGCAGTATAGAAAAGACAAGAACTAGCACAGAAATTACAACCACAGCAGATGAGATCGAAAGCGTGTTAAAAACAATGAATCCAAAAACGGCGTGTGGTCTTGACGGGATTTCGGTAGTAATTGTACAGGCTTTGGGAAAAGAGTACGTGCATTATCTAACGAAGCAATTTAATAATATATTTGGAGGGGGCAGAATCCCAGAGGGTTGGCGCAAGGGAAGAGTTTCTGTTATTCCCAAGGAGGGGGTAGATAATGACACTCTACAAAATAGGCGACCGATCACAATTACACCTATAGCGTATCGAATATTTATGCAAGTGTTTAAGAATAGGCTGCAGAGTATTCTGGAGACAAATGAGAAAATAGGAGAATGGCAATGCGGATTTAGGAAAGGATATAGGCTAGACGATCACCTTTTCCTACTAAGTCAGGTTGTCGAAAAATCGAGATTGCGGGGACAAGGGTGTGTGGCAGGATTTTTAGATCTTAAGAAAGCATATGATATGGTGGACAGAACAAAGTTGTATAAAATTATGCTAGAGGAGGGTTTGGAGAGAAGTTGGGTAGAGTTGCTGGAAGAAATTTACAGAAATAACACGGTAAGAATAATAATAGCAGCCGAACAATCTAGAGAGTTCATAGTCGCTAAGGGGGTCAGGCAAGGCTGTCCGTTGTCATCGGTTATTTTTTTTTATGTATATAGAGAGAATAGCGCGAAGGATTAATAAAACGGGTTTAGGGTGGCAGATACGGGAAAAAGGTGTATATATCGAGACACCTGTGCTGCTGTTTGCTGATGATATGGTAGTGTTAGGGCGGGGCACTAGCGAAGTTCAACAAATGTTGAATGCATGTGGGGAAGCAGCGGAGGAACTAGACATGGTGTTTAATGAAAAAAAGAGCGCAATTTTAGTATTTAACGGAATTAGGGAGGAAAGAAAGCTTGTAGTACAGGGGAAGGAATTGGAGTATAAAAGTGAGTACAAGTATCTTGGGGTGTCAATGACTACAGGGGGGAATTATCTAGAAAAAGAAGAGATATTACGGAGGAAGAAAGCTGAAAGAGGAAGAAATGCAGTAAGGTGTAAGGGCCTCTGGGGGTTTAACAAATATATAGTAACAAGGAATATATGGAAGGCCATGTATGTGCCAGGATTGACCTTTGCTAATGCCTCTCTGGTCCACAGCGCGGGGTTAGGAAAGAAGTTAGAAACAATACAAAGAGAAGCGATAAGATTTGCATTGGGTTGCCGTTTTAATTGCGCTAGGGAATTTCTTGAGGGCGAAGGAGGAATGTCAAAATTTATACAAAGGGAAGTACAAAGTAAGCTAAGATTTAGTGTTAGGATTAAAAGTGTCACAAATAAAAGATAGGTTAAACAGATGCAGCTGGTAAAGACGGCACTAAAGATGAAAACGAAGTGGGATCGCAGAGTAGAATTTGCAGCTAGGGAGATTGGGTACAATAGTCAGCAATGGACCAGAGCGGGAATATCGGAGAAGATGGTGAAATTGAGGGTGAACAAGTCATATACAGGCAAATGGAAATTGGCGATGGGTTCCAGATCGAGTTTGGCAAGTATATATGGAAAGGAAAAGACGGGAAGGGGCGGGATAGAATGGGTATACGATAATTCAAAAGCGAGCGGGCTATTGGCAGCTGCCAGGGCAGGGATGTTGGATACAAGGATACAAAGAGCTAAATATATGGAGGGACAAAGTACAGAATGTCGAGCATGTGGGCTAGGGAATGAGTCAATTGAGCATATTGTTAAAGAATGTACAGCCCTAGGGGGAAGCAGAGCTATAGAGCTGTCGGATGCCCTAGCTCTAGGACCAAACGTTAGAAAGGACCTGGTCGATATTACAAAGAAGAGGCTGTCCCAATGGAAAGCAAATACTCAGTAGGTATGGAAGTGTACATTGATTATTCAGATGCATAGGTAACATATATGCTGCCGCTCTGAGCGCCCCTGATAGAAAAGGGTGACATGTGTATTTAGGTATGCATGCCAAGCGAATAATAAATCAAGCGCCCCTGGCGGGGGAGGGTTATCTCCCGCGAGCCTCAACATAGCGAACCTACGCACGGGTGAACCCGCAGCTAATGACGATATGTCGAGGCCGGCGAGTGCTATGAGCAATGCATCCGTTGGTGTCAACGGAGAAGAGAGGGCGCCGACGTCGACTCGGCGGTCGATGAGCTGCAAAGAGACGGTTTCACTGTCGTTACGAACGCGAAAGTGAAAAAAGCAGTGATACGAGAGCAGAAACAGCTAGACAGGTTGAATAATGAGGTCAATTCGGGAGCACTCGGAGCATTCAGGGTCCGGATCAGGCACCGAGAGAATTCGGACGGGAGTCTAGCTGAATTCAAGGAGGATTTGATGATGCGCCTATTTAAGGCAATTCACACCTTGGTGCCGGAGGGTCGAATCTCGGGCAATAGGAGCAGCATTTTCGTGAACATCTCCTCCATGGACGTAGCTTAGAGGCTCTCACGCTTAACGCACATTGACGAAATTCCGGTCACCGTTTCCTGCCCGGGCTTAGCATCGTTTAAAGCTAGAATCCAAGGTGTTTGCACCTCGATCACGGAAGAGGAGATTGTGATAGAGCTCGAAGACTGTTCGTGTCGTCTGGGGACCAAAAGAAGCCGCTGCCTAAAGTCATTCTGACGTTTAACCGTCAATCACCGGCGTCAATATTCTTGGAATACCGCTCCCACACGGTAGTTCTGGAACCCGATCAGCCCAGAAAATGCTTCAATTGTTCCAGGGTTGGTCATATAGCGGCAAACTGTTCCTTCCCTAAAGCCTGTCGCAACTGCGGCAAAGAAGGCCACCTAGCTACTGACTGTCCGAATGCGTCCAAGTGTGTCAACTGCGGGGGACCTCTCGACGCCAAATCACCTAGTTGCCCGCGACTTTTCTATCTAAGAGAAAGGAACAGGATCCTGATGGAAGCCAGGACTCTCCACCAGATCCGTGCTACCCAACCAGACGCATCCATTAACGAGACCCTGACGACGCCTACACCTTATTCACAAGGCTCAAATGCCGTCGGTCAAACTTCAGGCCCCCCAGAAGGGCCGACATATGCCTCGGTGGTGCGCGGCATTGCAGTTGGGGGTGACGTTACTCCGCAGATCTTACTGCCCCGGCCAAGAACAGCGCCTAGAAAGCGTCTGCCAGTTAAGAAACGAACGAAGGCCACATTCCCTCGTCCCCGGGGATCTCATAAGGCAGTGACTCTCGGGTCGGTTGGGTTGGTCCGGGACTTGCTCTCTCTTAAAACGGAGCTGTCAAAAATGGTGAAATCAATAACAAACGCGTTACAACCCTTACTGGCGTTGTTGTCGGTTGCCAACAGCCTTAAACAAACACAATGATGAATGATCACAATGATCACACAACGGCGGCAGAGTCTACACGAGCAACTGAGCCGGGTCCCCCAGTGCGCCCCGGCCCAAGCGTGATACCCGAGCCCGGCTCTGCGACAGTACCAAATTCACAGGGGATCAACAGGGTTACTTGTAATCTTTCGCCAGACCTTTACCAGGCGAGGTCTCCGTAGACACGTCACCGTCAAACATGGGGGCGCGGACACCACACATATCCGTGACGAAGCCATGAACGAGTCCAGGTACGAATCCTACCGAAAGCAGTAAGGAAATCGGTGGCTGACGCCTTATCGGAGGTGTGCTCAAGAGCAGCCCTGGACAACGACGACGCTGCCTGGCTTGGGCTGTTCTCGTTCGCCCCACTCGTGTTGAGGTTACCTGTAGGCCGCAGGGATACACGCTCCCTGACAGTTTTCATCAGAAAGAACCTGGTGGAATTTCAACGTGGAGTCCGGCTGACTCACTTGGTTTTCTCGTCTGGTACAGACGAGTCAGGCCCTAGTGTTGAGCGGATTCGTCCAAACGCGCGAGCCGTGCTGGCCAAACTATCCGACGGGGACGCTGCAGGGGCAGCCCGCCTCCTTCTATCGGATGACGTTATGGTTGATGAGCCAGCTGCTATAGCATCGTTACGGGCGAAGCACCCCGTCGGACAGTCGGACCCGGTTTGGCCGCCCCCCCCCCTCTCAACAGCTCATGCCTTCTTCCACCTCGGCTGAGGATGTGCGCTACGCGGTGGGTTCATTTTCAAAGAGCTCGAGTGCCGGCCTAGATTTCATCCGGCCCCGTCTGCTGCAAGACCTTCTTTCACCGAGTCTTGGCAGCTCGTCCAAGAGACTTGGCAAAGCGCTGGCAAAGCTGATTGACGTATTGCGCTGGGGAGCCTCACATCCTGGGTGGCGTCCTCTCATTTTTGGGGCAAGGCTGTTCGCACTGAAGAAGAATGATGGCTCATATAGACCCATCGCCTGTTCATCGGTGATACGCAGGGTCGCGGCGAAACTGGCAGTGAGGGACTCCAGAGATGTCATCTGCCGGGTTATAGGGCGTCACCAGTTGGGTTTCTCTACCAAGCGGGGTGCAGAAATAATGGTCCACGCTACCAGGGCATTCATCGACTCTCGGCAGGAGTCCTGCGTACTAGTCAAACTGGATTTTAAAAACGCGTTCAACACCATGAAGAGAGATCACTTGCTAAAAACAGTTGCAGAAGAAGCTCCCGCTATCTACCATCAAGTCAAACTGGCCTACGGTGATTCATCACACCTGATCTTACCCTCGGCATTGCTTACCTCGGCAGTGGGTGTCCAGCAGGGAGATCCCCTCGCTCCTCCTTTGTTCTGCCTTGCCGTGAAAGATCTGGTCAACTCTCTCGAAAGTCCATTTAACCTGTGGTATTTAGACGATGGTATCATAGGAGGTAGCGCAGGTACAGTATGTTAGGACATAAAGAAAATACTAAGCTTCGTTACATGCAGCGGCCTAGAACTGAACCCGACCAAGTGTGAGGTCCATATAAAAGGAATGGGCGCAAATGACACCACTGTCATATTGGATTTACTTCCGGGGTGCCGTGTAGTTGGCGACGACCTAGACCTTCTTGGGGTGCCTTTATCCTCCGACAACCTCACCTCGACGATCGAGCGATGGAGAAAAAAACTCCAGGTCGGTCTCAACCGCCTCCCTCAGCTTGGCGCTCATAGGGGATTGTACCTTCTACGTTCGTGTTTCTCCGCTTCGAATCTAAACTACCTGTTCAGAGGTGTCAACTGTATAGCCTTTGCATCTCACTTGGAAGAACTAAATGTGAAGCAAGGCGACGCGTTGGAATCTCTACTTAACCTGCGGCTACGGGGCGACCCCTTAACCCAAGCATCACTACCGGTCGCAAGAAGCGGGTTGGGACTCCCTGAGGCAGTTTCCCTTTCAGTTGCGGCGCATATTGCCTCCCTGCATTCAGCGATCAGCGACATCGAGGCCATCCTAGACCCCCAGGCTGTGGTGCATTTCCGATCTACGTTGGAAAAGACCCAAGGTGAAGCCATCGCATTCTGCGGGGCTCTCCCGGAGAACCCTTCTCTTCAGTCTGCGTGGTCAGAGTTGACACACGACCATCGATGGAGCGACCTGTGGAGCCGAGCAACTTCCGACGCGGACAAAGCGAGGTTACAAGCCGTCTCCTCGCCGGGTGCAAGCGTATGGCTACACGCCCTCCCGAGTCCTTAACTGGGTACCCTTTTAGAGAATGAGTCTACACGAATATTAGTCGGTTTGAGAGTGGGAGCAGAACTAGTTTCCCCCATCGCTGTGGTTGTGGTGACGAAGTCGACTCCCTAGGCCACTACGGTCTTTCTTGCGCCCAGAGTTCAGGCAGGATCGCACGCCAATCGGCCCTGAACGAGACGTTCTGCAGCTGATTACGGTTGGCAGGCTACCCATGTGTGCTGGAGCCCCCCGGCTTAGTCAGAGATGACGGAAAAAGGCCTGACGGAATGACTCTGACCCCATTCGATCGGGGCCAGATGCTGGTGTGGGATGCGACTGTTACCGACTCTTTAGCCCCTTCAATGGTCGGTACTGGCGCAGCCCGCCCTGGGCATGCGGTTGCCTTAGCGGAAACAGCCAAGTGCAGGAAGTGCTCAAGCCTGGACTATCCCCACTTGTTCTCACCTCTAGCTTTTGAGACGTTGGGGGACCAGGGTTGCTTACCAAAAAATTACTCAGAGACGTCGGGAGAAGATTGTTGGTTGCTACAGGAGACAAAAGAGCGGGGGAGTACTTACTGCAGCGCTTGTCGTTAGACGTTCAGAGGGGGAACGCTGCATCGGTAAGAGGAACTTTGGCCAGGTGGACCAGCCCCATCTTGGACCTAGAGGCTTGAGTCGTTAGTTTTTAGTGCGTTATGTAATATATTGTGATAACAGACAACATGGACAAATAAATTTGCCGGCGGACTATGTCGGACCAATAAAATATTGATGATATATATATATATATATATATATATATATTATACTTTATTAATGATTCCAATGGAGCGACAATTGTCTCCCGAGAACGTGTGCGCCGTAAATGTTACTCAATCTCGTAAAGAGTGGGCTGAGACCACATTAGCAGTGTGCCCCGGGCGGACGCAGCATTCCCGCGTTGAACGTCGAGATCGAGACGTTGTCTCAAGAAACCTGCAGATCGCTTATCACCAGTTGCAAGGTTTAACTGCTCACCGACTCTGTGGAGAAGTTTGCGGGTGATGTTGCCTGGGCCGCCCAGGGTTTCAAATGCTAGCGGCTGAAACTCATGTGGGTACCCGATGGAAGCGTATTTGGCAACTTCCTTGTCTCGGCTAGACTGCCAGCGTAGCCTGCCGAGACCGCCCCGCCACCGACCATTGAAGGTGCTAATTAGTCAGTGACTGTGGCGTCCCAAACAAGCATCCTTCCCCTACTGAAAGGGGTAAGGGTCATCCCATCTGGGCGCTTACCATCTACGGCGGAGAGACCTTGGGGCTCTAGAATGCAGGGGTATCCGCATGATCGAAGCGCTCGGCTGAAGGTGTCATTAATACCGGCATGCCTGGCCCGCCGTCCGGCGCTTATGATGCACGATAAACCGTGATGCGCTAATTTGTCTACAGGTTGACCGCATCTGCATTGATGAGGAGTGACCAGGTCACAGCCAAGACGAAGTCCTGTCGCAATTCTTGTTGTTTCATTGTTCAGGAGAGTGCCCAGTAGGGCGCTGGAAACTGCATGCAACCAAGCTCCGGATCCCTTGGCAGCGACCGCTTGGAGGCGAGCCTTCGTGGAGTCGTCGGCAGCACCTGCAAGTAAGCTGCAATACGCTTCGTCGTATAAGAACGCGCTCCAGTCCCGCTGGCTCAAAGGGTTATCCGGAACGCCCCTGCATACTGTCTTTAGTTCTTCATGTAAGCGTCCCTTGAGTTCGTTGTACTGAACAATACCGGCCTCGTCTAATAGTGCGGTGGCGTTGCTCTCTGACCGGAAGAGGGAAGAGACTATCGCAGGCCCAGCCGAGACGAGCGGATCCGGGATCCCCAGGCCCCCCCTCGAGATTGGTAGTTGAGCCTGCTTTCGAGCGGAAGGTGCCAGCAATAGATTGAGAAGAGACTCGAGGCTGTTCACAGTCAACTCGTTCAATGCACGCAGATCATCTACTTGTTCAGTTAGGTTCGCTCCGCGGAGAAGATGGGTGACCCTGGTAGCTGAAAACGAAGATCGGAGTAAGAAAAGGGCGCGGTGGGCACCAAGCGGGGCGAGGTTGTCGGCGACGTCCTTTAGCTTGTTTTGCCACTTTGCCAGTGCGCGCGTGAGCCCTTGCGGTCGAAGCGGGACTCCCAGCAGCTCCAGGTCGCAGTCAAGTGTTACCTTACATCCCGGCAATAAGGTCTGTAGAGTGTCAAGGTCAGGAGCCTGTGTGCTGCTGCCTGTCACATAAATCTCGCATTTCTCTGGGTTTAGTTCTAAACCCGAGCTTGCACGAAAATCAAGCACGCGCCGAACGTCGTCAGCAACTGTGTCCGCATCGCCTCCTAGCACGCCATCATCAAGGTACCAAACATTCAGCGGGCTGTTGAGGGAGTCGACTAAGTCTTTAATGCTTAGGCAAAATAAAAGGGGAGCCAAGGGGTCACCCTGTTGCAGCCCCGTAGCCAAAGCTATGACATCATCTGGGAGAACCAAGCAGGAGGCGTTACGGTACGCCTGGTTGAAGTAATGCGATAACTGGGGACAATGCTTTAAGACCGCCTTTAAGAGATAGTCCCGTCTTACAGAGTTAAAAGCGTTTTTAAAATCCAGTTTTACAAGGACCCCAGGGAGCGTGCGTGAATCAATAAAAGCTCGGGTGGCGTGAATAGCGGCCTCAGCCCCTGCTGGTGTGGCAAACCCAAGCTGATGTAAGCCCATCGCCTCGCGAATCGTCTCCCTGGTTCGATTACAGGCAATTTTTGCAGCCAGCCTGCGCAAGGTAGAGGAGCATGCAATCGGCCTTACCGAGCCCGTCTTTCTTCTGTAAGGCGAAAAGCCTTGCCTTAAAGATTATGGGCAGTAGTTGAGGTGGGGGGGGCGCCCCACAAAAGTAAGTCAACAACTTTGGCCAGTGCACTCGCCAGTCGGCTTGCTGTGTCTCCCAGGGTTGGAGAAAGTAGGTCCATGAGCAATCTGGGTCGGATAAAATCCAGTCCCCCAGCGGCACTCCGTGAAAAACTTTTGACTGCGGCTATTACATCTTCTCCAGACGTGGTACAAGGGAGTGGAAGGCCGGGGGAGGCTGGCCAATCTAAGTTTGGCGGGGCCGGGGAGTGTTTCTCGCGGAGAGCTGTCAAGTGATCTGTGCTGGGAGCCAGCGCGTCCGATGATCCGATCAGTCACGCGGCCCCTGACACGTCACCCTCCGATAGCTTGAGAATGGGATGGCGGACACGATCAGCTGTAAACTTACGGGTTCTCGCGGCGGCCGGGGGTAGAATCTCGGCTAGGCGCAGCCCATTGGAGAATTCACGTAGATTGTGACGGATAATAACGGAGAGCAATTGTGCGTCGTTGCGAGTCGTAGGAAGGCGGAGAATCACTGGCACGAAGGAGAGGAGCGCACCCCATGCAATGACGTTATTATCGGCTGAAACTCCCAATAGGATCTTTGTTAGAGCTTCCGCTACCTGTTTCCGTACCGCTTTCGGGACGATCCTTAAGGGTCTCAACCTCTTCGCTGCACCCTGAATATTTTCGATGATACGGGTGGGCTGTTGTGTGTTATTATCGATCGGCATGGGTGAAAGTAGAGATAAATTAGTAGAACTTGATGGGTGTTTGGCTGTTTTGTGTCTAGTGAGTCCTCTTCTTGTGTATAACCCGTTGCAGAAGGGACAGGCTATTCGCTCCGACTGTGTCGACAACCCTGACTCGCCACTGGCTATATTATTTGAGATATGTTCCGCCATTATTGCATTATGTGTTTAAGACTTTCCAACACTGGTGGTAGCTGCAGAAGAGGTTCTAAAACCACCACTAGGGCTCTAAGTTGACCTAACAGGTCAGAACCGCCCCCTGACACGACTTGCGACAAACGAGTTACAGCGCCGGCCGTGGTCAGGTTTGACCGCGCGAATTTGGGTTTTCGACGCGCCGGGGTACGTGTTAATCGCCGCCTTGGAGCGAGCACTCCTTTGTTGGCGTAGGGTCTCCCCGTGCGCTTTTTAAGCTTCTTGGCGGGAAGTAGCCTGGGTGCAGGTAGTAGCAACTGCGGGTTAGGGTCTTCGGGCGACTGGGTAATCCCGCGAACAACATTGGCGTACGTAAGTTGCCCACTTGGATGTTGCGACGTGGCGTCTAATCCAGATGTGGGGGTTATTCGATTGCTGGTGATCTCCGCAGTTGGGTGTGTTACCCTAACCTGCTGCAGGGTTCTGGCTTCAAGGAACAATCTGTTTCTTTCTCTGAGATAGGCCAGACGGGGGCAGGACGGCGAGCCAGACGGGTGAGCACCCCGACAGTTGATACACTGTGTCTGGTTGGTGCAGCTTGCGGCAAGGTGGCCTTGACTGCCGCACTTTCTGCAAACTTGCTGTTGCGTGCAACGTTCCGCGAAATGTCCAGGCCGTAGGCATTTGTAACAAAGCCTAGGCTGGTCGGGTTCAAGCACGACATGGTGTGACTGGAATCCCAAGAATATTGAAGTGGGCGGTTGTCGGGTAAACAACAGAATTACTTTGCCCAATGGGATCCTAGCCCCAGAGTGAAGCCACGTAAGTCGTTTTACATGGACGACCCCCAGCGGTGTTAGCTCCTTCAAAATTTCTTCCCCTGTAAGGCAAGTTGGAACTCCTTGAATTGTCGCCCTGAATGTCGATAATGATGGGCAGTGGGCCGACACCAAGAAGTTTCCGAGTTTAGTTACCGGTAGCAGCTTCTGAGTAGATTCTACATCAGGAAGCCACACTATGATCGACTTTCTGTCCCCGGATACCTTAGACTTGGACGACAAGGCATAGATGTGCTTATATATAGTTAGTAATGAACCTTCAGGAAATTCTGCTTCATTGCACTCCGGCGTCTCTTTCCGTCTAATGACTACTTTGAACGCACCCACCGAACCCGTTGATAAATCTTTCTTAAGTTTCTCTAAGTTTCGTTGTTCTCTTGAGAGGGTTTTTTTCTCCCTTCTTGATGTGACGGTCACAAACCCATCATCTGGTGAATTCTCCTGAGCTTCGGCCTCGCTTTCTGGCGGCGAAGCTGGCTTCGTTCGCTTGGCGCCAACGCTTGGTTGGTATGCTGAACTCGTTTCACATGGTGTATCCGTATCCGTCGTCGCAGTAGGTCCGATGTTTGCAGTCGTTCTCGTTGTTGGATGTTCGTTGGGCACGGGAGACGCACACTGTCGTAGGCGAGCTATGTCCAGGGTTGGCGGAGGCGGCTGCGTTTCCGAGTCGTCGGGTGGCACTTTGATGGCTCTCTGCTGCAAGTTCTCGTAGTAGCCGACTTGATAGTTGGCCGAATTATATTTAAGCACTGTGGTACGCTCCCACAAAAAAAAAAAAAGTTAACTGCGGGTTTCGAACTGAGACCGTTGGGCTGGCAGCTCGTTGCGCTACCGCCTCGGCCGTGTGCTCTGTTGCCACCAACGCACACCTTAGCGTGTGGCTCGCACGCACGATCGTTGCCACATGTAAACAAAGATGATCTGCACTTCTGTCAATAGAACGAACACGTATAGCCCGGCGCGCTAATGGATAATATCACTCCTAGGCACGACCTGGGCTATAGAAACACTTCAGGGCCTACAATGCACAGCGCTCAGAACTCTGCAGCTCCGACAATTACTGTGCTAAGAATCACTGTAGATAAGACACTCAAACTTGTTAAATGCAACCAATTTAGAAGAGCACATCAACAGCACGACCGCTCTTCACGAAATCGAACGCAAAAAAAAACCATATATATATATATATATATATATATATATATATATATATATATATACATATATATGTGTGTGTGTGTATATATATATATATATATCTGTTTGCGCAGCCGAAGCGTTCGTGGAAATGACTTCCAAACACCCTAGTGAACCGGCCGACCTTGACTTGCCACCAAGACTATCCCTTGCTGAGCCGCTAGTCACCAGTTCAGAAGAGATTCGCGAGGCCGTACGAACCTTTCCGGCAGGGTCTACCGCCGGTATGGACGGCCTGCGGCCGCGCCACCTCAGAGACCTCATTGCCACGACCAACACAAATATCGCCAGTCGTCTACTGCGTGACTTAGCAAAAGTGATTGACATTATCAGAAATGGCACAGTGCCTGAGGCCATCCGCCCTATTATTTTTGGTGGACGCCTCATCGCAATTAAAAAGCCGAGTGGGTCATTTCGTCCAATCGTCATTTCCTCAGTCTTTCGGAGGATTGCGGCAAAAATCACTGTCAAGCTAGGAACAAATATCGTGTGCGAAAAACTTGGCTTCAATACGCCTAGTGGCATCGAAGCAGTGGTCCACACAACAAGAGCTTTTATGTCTAGCGCACCCAACAATTTCGTCGCCGCCAAACTCGATTTTAAGAATGCTTTTAACCAGGTCCGTCGCGACCACATACTAAAAACTGTACAAACGGATTGGCCAGAGGCAGCCCCCTTAGTTGACCAAACCTACAGATCCAGTTTAGAGCTCTCATTCGGTGAAAGAACAATTTTCTCGCGCAGCGGCGTGCAGCAGGGCGACCCCCTTGGTCCGCCGCTATTCTGCCTAGCAATCAAAGAACTGGTCAATTCTATCCAGTCCCCCTTAAATCTCTGGTACCTAGACGATGGCACCATTGGGGGAGAAGCATCTGTGGTACAGGCAGATATCAAGAGAGTTCTTGACTTCGGTCAGAAGAGTGGTCTTGAGCTCAACCCGCAGAAGTGCGAAATTATTTACAAAGGCCACCCGAACATACCCGCCTTTGAGGCACTTCTTCCGGGGTGCAAACAAGTCGAGGCAGCAGATATGACGCTCTTAGGGTCCCCTGTGGGGTCGGCCGCCACTCACCCAGAACTCGCAGGTAAGATAAAGAGTCTTTGCTCTCGCCTAAACCGGCTAAACCTGCTTAATCCCCATAGCGCATATCACCTATTAAAATCATCGTTGGGCTCATCGAGAATTATCCACTTCCTCCGCAGCACGGACGTCGGAGCAAACCAGGACCTGCTGAGGGAGTTAGACAATAGCCTTAGGACCAGCCTTAGCGACCTCCTCAATCTAAACTTGGCCGACAACAACTGGGCTCAGGCCACCCTTCCTCTTAGACTCGGAGGTTTGGGAATCCGCTCTGCAGCAGATCTGGCAGCCAGCTGTCACGTTGCTTCATTATACGCTTGATCTATATATACTTGATCACGAAAGTTTTCGTCTGTGCATCGGCTTGAGGTTGGGAACAAGACTAACGGAGGAACACCGGTGTCCGTGCGGAGCACAAGTGGACATTTGGGGAACCCACGGGCTATCCTGCAACAGAAGCGAAGGACGTCAAAGCCGTCACAGCGAGATTAACGAGATTACCGCCCGGGCCTTAAGGTCAGCTCTACTGCCATGTATTCGAGAGCCAACCGGCCTCCTGAGAAGCGACGGAAAGAGGCCTGACGGTATCACCCTTATCCCTTTTGAAAGGGGAAAGGCGCTTATTTGGGATGCTACAGTCACCGACACGCTCGCCCCCTCGAACATGGAGGCCAGCGCATCAGCCGCTGGCTCCGCAGCACGCAAGGCTGAACGTCTAAAGACCAACAAATACGCCCAGCTCACCGACGAGTTCATTTTTGTGCCACTAGTATTGGAGACACTAGGGGGACCTGGCCCTGAGGCATGGTCACTTTTACAGAAGATTGGCAAACGAATTGAACTCACGACGGGGGACAAAAGAGCTTTCGACTTTCTACTCCAGCGGCTATCTCTGGCTGTTCAGCGCGGCAATGCGGCAGCAATTATGGGTACAATGAGGGGCTGCCTCGAGGATAAGCTCGATTGGTAGCACCCCTCACAAGCCCAAGAGTAGTTAGATATTCATATTCCACTGTAACTTCAAAATGAAATAAAACGATATGTATATGTATATATATATATATATATATATATATATATATATATATATATGACCAGTAATCGGTCTCTTGTGAAGCGGTCTCAATGGAGGTTCCCAAGCGCTCGCAAAGAAGTCTTGTTTTCGCAAGATCTTTTTTAAAGTGCTCGGTGGTTACCATCCATTGGACCCCAAGGTGCGTGGAGTGTTGTAGTGCTGTCAGGCGGGAGAGGCGGAGTCTGGGAGTGAATGTTTGAAGGCAGGGGATGTCCAGACCGCCGTGTGCTGTGTGCGTGTACAGGTAGGCATTCGGCACCGAGTTTTCGAGCTTAAGCCATTTCGACTTAACAACCTTTCTGATCTCTTTATCTAGGTCACTAAGGAGTGCGTAAGATGGTCTGGGACCGGAGACCAGTTTATATAGGAGACGGAGAATGAGAAAGTCTTTCAAAAATATGAGTCTTTGGTGGGGTTTAAGGGGAGCTATCGTGAGTCTGTTGAGTAAATTAAGGGGTATATCTTTGGTGGAGTCACCTCTGCCATTGCTGTCAAAGTCGACTCCAAGATATCTTCATCGATCGCTCATACCTTTAGCTGGCAATTGCCGATCTCCAACGTTAAATTCTGGTACGGTATTGATAAAACCTTTACCTTCCTTCCTATTCAATAGGTGGGAGATAGTGAAGCTTTTATTAGTATTAATTTCTAGGCCTCGGGATTTCAAAAGTGGGTCCGCAATATTAAGGAGCCGTTGGAGAGTGGATTTCGTGGAGGCTAGGAGGATGAGATCATCCGCAAAGGCTAAGCCCAAAAGGCGAAAGTCATCAGTAAGTTGGTACCCGATATTAGTTTTGTCTAATTTTGAAAGAATGTCGTCGAGAACTAGATTAAATAAGAGGGGGGAGAGAGGATCTCCCTGCCTAACACCCCTAGTTGGCCGAAATGTGCGACATTCTTGTCCAAATTCTATGAGAGTTTTAGATGAGAGGTACAAGCGTTCGATATAGCTAATGAATACCTCCGGGTATCCGCGAGTCCGGAGTGACCACAGGACGGATTCATGACTCACCATGTCGAACGCCTTACGAAGGTCGATTGAGGCAAGTCTGAGCTCTCGTCCTGCAGACTTGGCATCGTTAAGGATACCATCCAGAACCGCAAGATTCTCGAAGGTACCATTACAGGGGAGAAACGCTCGCTGGATTGGGAGAAGCTTAATAGAGTTCTGGAGGCGTCTAGAGAGAATTTTGTTAAGCGTTCGTTGTAAGTAGGAACTAATAGATAGGGGTCGTAGATCGCTTGGGGATGTGGCATTGTTAGTTTTAGGGATGAACGCTAAGCGAGCAGTTTCATGGGCTGAGGCAATATCGCTAATTAATAGTATTTTAAGAATACAACAGAGTACTTCTAACGGGAGTTTACGGAGGGACGAAAAACAAATCCCGTCCAAGCCTAGTGCTTTAGAAGGTCCGCGGAGAGCTACGTGGGTTTCCTTTAGGGAGATAGAGAGGGAAACCTCAAAGAGATCAGAGTTGGGAGTGTATACGGGGCAAGGGAGTGGTTCAGGGGGTGGTTGTGTCATCGTGTTGGCCCAGTGTTCTACAACTTCGGTGGCCTGCATGTTGTGTATGGTGTGTTTGCCGTCCAGCACCTCATGAGCGCATTTGGATCGGTTTTGGCTAAAAAGTTTTTGAGTATATATATATATATATATATATATATATATATATATAGTATATATATATATATCATATACAAATTTAGTATTATAGAAAATATTGTGATGATTTATTAATCATTTACAATACGTTTGCACACTCGGCAGTGCTCGCCTTAATAAAAATGGTGGTAAAAAGGTGTCACGTGAAGTTAAGAATCAGTTGTCCGTGTCCTTGCTTGATGGTAGCCCCCGCTCTTATGGATCCGGTGCGAGCGATATATCCTCAAGGTTCCTTGCAAAGTTAAAACGGTGAGATCCATAAGATTCCTCTTCGTGACGCCGAGCCCCAAGAGCGTCCTCGCAGATTCGGAGTCCCATACACCACTCATAGAGATAGTGATGGATCCGAATCTGCGAGGTTTTTGCGGGTAGGGGAGCGCCGCTCTTAGGAACTCGACGTCATATTTGGCGATCTTGTCTTGCCGTGCTTTTGCCAGGTCCCGGTTCGGGCCGCAAACCTCGGCATCTAAAACCCAGACCTCGGTAGGTGTTGTTATTACGAGGTCGGGTTTTAGACCCGGTGCGCCCGGTCGACGGAATACTCGCTCACGAACCACCTCATGACCCCTTTCGCGGAGAAGACGCGCCACGCGATCACAGACGTCGTCATGTCTCTTTATGGTCTGTTTGTGTGTTATATCGCACATCTGAGCGACATGAGCCAACGTATCAGGCGCATGACACCCGTGCCTACAACGTTTGTTGTAGCCCGGGCGTCCCCTGGCCAATCTGGCACGCGTTGGTAGTGCGTTGATCCTGAGCTTTAGTAGGTTTAAATACTCCTTACCAGATAGGTAGGGCATACCCTTAATCCAGTAATGTACAAAGGGCGTTTCGTGTGCTTTTTTAAAATGTGCCCCATCGAACGTGTTGTGTAGTTGTTGAGACCAGTAATCAGTCTCTTGTGTAGCGGTCTCAATGGAGGTTCCCAAGCGCTCGCAATGAAGTCTTGTTTTCGCAAGATCTTTTTTAAAGTGCTCGGTGGTTAGCATCCATTGGACCCCAAGGTGCGTGGAGTGTTGTAGTGCTGTCAGGCGGGAGAGGCGGATTCTGGGAATGAATGTTTGGAGGCAGGGGATGTCCAGACCGCCGTGTGCTGTGTGCGTGTACAGGTAGGCGTTCGGTACCGAGTTTTCGAGCTTAAGCCATTTCGACTTAACAACCTTTCTGATCTCTTTATCTAGGTCACTAAGGAGTGCGTAAGATGGTCTGGGACCGGAGACCAGTTTATATAGGAGACGGGGAATGAGAAAGTCTTTCAAAAATATGAGTCTTTGGTGGGGTTTAAGGGGAGCTATCGTAAGTCTGTTGAGTAAGTTAAGGAGTATATCCTTGGTGGAGTCAACTCTGCCATTGCTGTCAAAGTCGACTCCAAGATATCTCCATCGATCGCTCATACCTTTAGCTGGCAATTGCCGATCTCCAACGTTAAATTCTGATACGGTATTGATAAAACCTTTACCTTCCTTCCTATTAAATAGGTGGGAGATAGTAAAGCTTTTATTAGTATTAATTTCAAGGCCTCGGGATTTTAAAAGTGGGTCCGCAATATTAAGGAGCCGTTGGAGAGTGGATTTCGTGGAGGCTAGGAGGATGAGATCATCCGCAAAGGCTAAGCCCATAAGGCGGAAGTCATCAGTAAGTTGGTACCCGATATTAGTTTTGTCTAATTTTGAAAGAATGTCGTCGAGAACTAGATTAAATAAGAGGGGGGACAGAGGATCTCCCTGCCTAACACCCCTAGTTGGCCGAAATGTGCGACCTACTTGTCCAAATTCTATGAGAGTTTTAGATGAGAGGTACAAGCGTTCGATATAGTTAATGAATACCTCCGGGTATCCGCGAGTCTGGAGTGACCACAGGACGGAGTCATGACTCACCATGTCGAACGCCTTACGGAGGTCGATTGAGGCAAGTCTGAGCTCACGTCCTGCAGACTTGGCATCGTTAAGGATACCATCCAGAACCGCAAGATTCTCGAAGGTACCATTATAGGGGAGAAACGCTCGCTGGATTGGGAGAAGCTTAATAGAGTTCTGGAGGCGTCTAGAGAGAATTTTGTTAAGCGTTCGTTGTAAGTATGAACTAATAGATAGGGGTCGCAGATCGCTTGGGGATGTGGCATTGTTAATTTTAGGGATGAACGCTAAGCGAGCAGTTTCATGGGCTGAGGAAATATCGCTAATTATTAGTATGTTAAGAATACAACAGACTACTTCTAACGGGAGTTTACGGAGGGACGAAAGACAAATCCCGTCCAAGCCTAGTACTTTAGAAGGTCCGCGGAGAGCTACGTGGGTTTCCTTTAGGGAGATAGGGAGGGAAACCTCAAAGAAATCAGAGTTGGGAGTGTATACGGGGCAAGGGAGTGGTTCAGGGGGTGGTTGTGTCATCGTGGTGGCCCAGTGTTCTACAACTTCGGTGGCCTGCATGTTGTGTATGGTGTGTTTGCCGTCCAGCACCTCATGAGCGCATTTGGATCGGTTTTGGCTAAAAAGTTTTTGAGTGGTTGCGTAGTCTTGACGTCGCTGTTGCCTTTTAGATACTCGCGCTTCAGTGGAAGGTGTTTCTCTAAAGGCACGACGTCGGACAGTGTGTGTAAAATGTTTGTTTAGAAATTCGTTTAAGGCGATAGTGTGGTCCTCACCTGAGCAAATTATATTTGACAGATGAGTAAGGTCTGTTGAAATTTTGTTGCGTTTGGGAAATGTGTTTGTGAGGGCTTGTATTTTAGATATAATAATATCTTTTTGGGATGGATTATAGGGGCCATCTGATTCAGAAAATCGAGGCCGACTACGCTCAGGAAGCTCAGATCCGTCAAGGTTGGAATCCAGGAGAGACCTCTTTTTGAGGAGGTCCTCTACCAGATCCTTATGCGCCTGAGAATTACGTTGGCCTCTAGTCGCCCCAGGAGTGCGTGAGTTAAAATTAGTAGCTAAAAGGTGGTCAATTTCTCTAAGAGTTTCGTTATTATTATCTAATATAAAATCTGCTTCTAATGTTGCTAAAAGTTCACGGTCTTGTGGGTTCCATCTGGCCTTCTTAGAGGGGGGGGCTAAAATGTTCTCAATATATTCGTCCGGATGGGCACGACGACGGTGTAAATTAAGACCTGATTTAGAATTAAAGACCTTTAAGCAAGTACTAGATGAACATTTACAATTTGGCTGGGCGACGCGTGAAGTACTAGGGGGGTTAAAATTATTATTAGAAGCAGCAGTGTCATTTTGTGAGGAACTTAAAATCAAATTATTAGTCTGTGATCGGTTAGGAGTTTGGGAGGTGGCACGAACTTCTCGTTGATTGTGAGTCAATCTAATGTGGCTCGCGAGGCCCGCGCCAGATTTGCATACTCGCCCGCAAGTCTGGCAGCTGAGTCTTCCGGCGGTGTTGCTGCCGTCACGTGATGCCATCGTTGTCTTGGTCCACAGCGGTGGTAAGATTTCTTTAAAAGTCTTGTACGCGAACGATGGCGCGATTTTACGCAGATGTTGTTGTTAAAATCGCTAAAATGAAGCGGTCTTTAGACCATCATTCTGTTCGTCACTACCCAGGGAGCACTATGTCATATTTCCTCACGTACTGTATTTATGCAAAATAGCGTCAAAAGTAAAAGTTAAAAATTGCACATCAATATGTACAATAGTAGTGTCGGTTTAAGATATATATTTGTGGTAATTAGATGGAAGACTAGCATCAGACAGATTAATTGCTGTCTCTTCGATTCAGTGGAATTGAAGCATCTATTACAAATATATAGTAGGTATGTAGGTAGTCAGTTAAAATATATAGTGGTTTTAAAACACGATATGGCTGCCCAATATATCGTTGCTTATTGTATTCTCTACGCAGTGTTTGATTTTAGAGTTCAAAACAAAGCGTATCGATACACCACTATACAATGTATGCACTGTCTGGGTTTTGTAGCCAGTGTATACACTTTACCTATACAGAAGTTAAAATTAGTGAAATATAATTAGGGCCGCTATATTTCACTAAAACAACTATATAGCTAGACTAATCTTACCTAAATCTAAAAACCGGCACAATCACTTCCACTTAAAAACGCTAAAATGCACTTCAGACAGGCCTTTGCAATGGTGAACGCACTGCTAACCGATCTAACACAGTGACGCGGCGAATTATAACAATTTTGCATCTTTTAAATGCAAAATGGAACTGTTTGACGGTCTTGGATCTCACAGTTCGGTCACACTGGTGGCCACGATGGTCTGTGGCAAAACTCCCGTTAAAAAGCCAGATATAACTTGCGATCTAGGCAATTTAAGCGGGAGCTGGCACCAGTGCGACCGTCCGGCTCAACAGCTGAGTAGAGACTGTATATATATATATACATGCTCGTCCGCACCATAGGCTCCGAGTTATATATAAGATTTATTAAGAATACCGATGGAGCGACAATTGTCTCCTGAGAACGTGTGCACTGGGAATATTACTCTATCTCGTATAGAGTGGGTTGGGACCACTTCAGCAGCGTGCCGCGGACGGACGCCGCGTTCCCGCGTTGGACGTCGAGGTCGAGGCGCTGTCTCAAGAAAGCCGCATATATATATATATATATATATATATATATATGTATGTATATATATACATATATAGTATATACATATATACACATATATTATTATATATATATATGTATATATGTCATATATATACTATATATATAAAGTGTGTTGCAAAAAATTAGCAACTCATGTTTTGTTGCGATAATTTCGGCTTGGTTTATTTGAATGGCTTGAAATTTTAAGCGCATGATGTACATGACGAAACATGAGTATAGTGTTGATTTCATTGCAATCTCAAAATCGGTTCATACAAAAAATAAAAAAAGTGTGAAAAAACAGTGTTGCAAATTATTAGCAACAATAACATGCTAACAACACAGCTCTTTTTTGTAAAGGATCGTCGATACTACAGCTGATATTCGATCCCAGGGATCAAATGTCAGGAATATTGTCTAGCTAAATCAATCGTTATATAGCTGCAAAATATTCTACAGCTTAGTCGTTGTTCCGAACTAACGACGAATCTTATGTTTAAACCATGGGTCGTACAAAGGATCTTTCGGATAACGAAAATACAAGAATTGAGTCATATGCTAAGCTCGGTCATACAGTAACTGCTATAGCAACCAGATTAGGACGGCATAAGAGCACCATCAGCAGGTTCTTACACCCTGGAGTGAACCAAAGGTGCAGATCTAACAGTGGGCGTAAGCCAGTTTTGACTATTCGAGATCGGCGAAGGATCATACAGTTGGCTACTCATGACCAAATGTCTTCTTCCAGGATCAGGACTACGTTGGGAGTGCCAGTGCACCGATCCACAGTGTACCGAGTGTTAAGTTCTGACAAAAACGTGCGATACGCGAAAAGGAAGCTTATGCCGCGACTGCAACCGAAGCACATTGTCGCACGGCGTGAATTTTCGCATAGATACCAAACTTGGGATAACGAGTGGAAAAACATCGTCTTCTCGGATGAAAAGAAATTTAATCTCGATGGCCCTGACGGCTGTCAGTACTATTGGCACGACTTACGGAAAGAACCTAAATAGTTCTCGAAACGTGTGGCCGGTGGTGGCTCTGTGAAATATTGGGGCGCGTTTGGATATAATGGGAAGTCTGATCTAGTCGAGATTGTGGGCCGAAACAATTCTGACATGTACCAGCGCATTGTCGGTTCCCAGTTAGAAGCCCACTTCAGAAGAATTGGGGGACCTGACGCAGTTTTTCAACAAGACAACGCCACGTTTCATACCTCGGCTAGCACTATAGGCTTTTTTCAAGAACAAGGAGTGCCACTTTTTGACTGGCCGGCATTAAGTCCAGACCTGAATCCTATTGAAAATCTTTGGGGACATTTGGTAAAGCAGATTTACGCAAATGGTCGACAATATAATCATTTGTCGGACCTTAAAGAAGCTGTCCAGCAAACATGGACTAATATTCCACTTTCGTACTTACAACAGCTCATTAACTCCATGAAAGACCGAGTTTACGATTAGATTCAGAAGAAGGGACGAAAAACCCGTTTCTAGAATAAAATATGTAGTTTCAAATGAGTCATACAGCCCTGCTAAGAATCGAATACGCTGTAAGGCGCTATTGTTGCTAATATTTTGCAACACTGTTTTTTCACACTTTTTTATTTTTTGTATGAACCGATGTTGAGATTGCAATGAAATCAACACTATACTCATGTTTTGTCATGTACATCATGCGCTTAAAATTTCAAGCCATTCAAATAAACCAAGCCGAAATTATCACAAAAAAACGCTCATTTTTTGCAACACACTTTATATATAGCGGTCGTGTGTGAACTTCGATCTGTGAAGAAACGGTAAAACGTGAGAACCTGAGGTCCTAAACGGATTGAGCAACGGCACTCAGTTTACCACACTTAGTGAGAGACCCAGCGCACACCTTAAGCACCTCACAGGACGGACGTCGGTTCCCGACGGTGCGGGATTTGCTTGAATTTGGTGTTTCGCTTGCGCAGGGTTTGCTTAGTTTGCTGCCCTGTGCTATCGATTTGGCGTTTACTCGGTGACCTAGTGATCTGGTGAATTGGTGACGCGCATAGCTTCTGTGTTGTTTGTGACTGCTACGTACACGTGGAGCGTGTGTGGTCGCGTGTGTGTGCGTGCGGCGGGCGTGCGCGGGGACGTGCACCGCGCTGACGTGCAGCGGGCGTGCGCCGCGCCGGCGTACGGTTGACGTGCGCAGCGCCGACGTGCGGTTGACGTGCGCAGCGCTGACGTACGCCGGACGTGCACCGCGCTCACGTGCGGCGAGCGCGCACTGCGCTGCCGTGCACCGCGTCGACGTACGGCGAACGTGCACCGCGCCGACGTACGGCGGACGTGCACCGCGCCGACGTACGGCGGACGTGCACCGCGCCGACGTGCGACGAGCGCGCACCGCGCCAACGTGCGGCGAGCGCGCACCGCGCCGACGTGCGGCGAGCGCGCACCGCGCCGACGTGCGACGGACGTGCGCCGCGCCGACGTGGTACGCAAGTGATACCTTTAGTGGTACATCTGTGTTACAATTGTACCATTTGTGATACCTCGGTGGTGCCTTTGTAGTACTTTTCGCATCCGGCCCTGCCTGAGGCTGACCTCTTCGAGGTCGACACCGGGATAAAGGGGGAGAACAATGAGTGCCCCAGGAAACGGGGGGGCGGGCGAGATAGATAAGGGAGGGAACCCCTTCAGGAGTAGTAGGGCACTTCCCAGAACTCCTGAGGAAAAGGGTAGTCAGGAAGAGGGCCCAAGCGGGGTAACTAGGATGGAGGAAGAAGGAGCGGCCACACCGACGGTGCTGGTGCCCAACTCGAACACGGAGACTGAGGACCCAGAGGCAAGCATGGGAAGGGGACTCAGCGTTGCTGGCCCAACTAGCGATGCAGTTCCCCTCGGCCCCAGAGGCAGCCAAAGTCCCGGTGGACAGGCTCGCGGTTCTCCGGAGCAGGGATGCCTTGGAGCTGGAATGTGATGAAGCCGAGGATACTCCCATGAGTGTTAAGTGCACGTCACGCACTTTAGTCGTTGGAGTAATCCCTGAAGGGGCGCCAGCAGGCGGGTTTCTAAGGCTACTCACTAAGGTGGTACTCGATGGTAAGGTGGCAAAGGCGGAGCTAAATGAGGAGAGGTTTACCCTTTAGGTGCCGGAAGAGTACCAAACTGACGGCACACGAAAGGCCCTTGAGGCCCTCTGCCGCCGGGTGGGCTGTGACGCCGAGTTAGTCACTCCGAAAACTTCCACAGGTGGGTCGATAAAGTATGGTAGTGCTGGGCCCCCTCTGGTTCAAAGCACGATCAGGATAAAGACCGCTGAGGGGAAGACCTTTGAAGAGACCCTTCAGAGCGTCCGGCCTTTCGTTCAGCCGGGGGTGACGGGCCTGAAGGTTGGCGGGGTCTCCAAAACCAAAGAAGGGGACCTGGTTATAAAGGTCTGGGAGAGCAAGGCCGGCGCCGGGAGCTCTTTCGCCGACATTCTCCGGAACAGCTTCAACCTGGAGGTTGATCGGAGGGTAGGCGGGGTCCCCAAGACCATTGTTCTTCGGAACATTGACCCATTCGCCGACGAAAAGCAGATAGAAGCAACGCTACAGCAGGCGTTGGGGCTGTCCGAGGACACCCCCCTTCGCACTGAAGACCCCCGCATGGGAAAGAATGGCTATTGGCAGTGTCTGGCAACGCTGCCATCAGCTGCAGCTGCCAGGCTTTTGTCCAGACGGAGCATCACCACTGGTGGCTCCGTTTGCAGACCTGAAGAATGGATCTCCGCGCCCATGTGCTACAATTGCCGGGGTGCGGGACACATGGCGAAAGACTGCAAAGAGCCGAAGGTGGACGCCAAGCGATGCTATCGGTGCGGAAACGAAGGTCGTCTCGCGAGGGCATGCGACAATCCCAATTCTCACTGTCACGTCTGTGATAAAGAGGGGCACTCGGCGGCCTCAACGGCCTACCCGGCGTTTGCTAAAGCTCTGCAGGAGCGACGCGAGGCAACAGGTTAGTTTCGAGGGGATCGAGGGAGGGACAGGTAACAATCACAATGATTAGGGTCATACAGGTCAACCTGAACCGATGTAGAGCAGCCCACGCCCTGCTGGACCAAACAATCCAGCACAGGGGTATTGAGCTTGCTCTAGTATCGGAACCAAACAAAGGCATTGCACTCCGAAAGGGTGTTATCAGCCTTGATACGGGACATGATTCAGGCACCTGGTGGACGGGGAATAGTAGGCATTTATCGGCTAGAGGTCGGGGTTCCGGTTCAGGGTTCGCATGGGTAGAAATAGAAGGGCTAGGGGTTTTATATTCTTGCTATTTTTCACCAAATAGGGAACTTAGGGAGTTCAATGTGTTTCTCGATACTCTGGGGCAGAGCCTACGCGTTCATACGGGAAAGGGAATCGTCCTCACCGGGGACTTCAACTCAGCCAGCGTCGGGTGGGGCAGCAAAACCACAAATGATAGGGGCCAGGTACTAGAAGAATGGATGGCAGAAAATGGGTTGCTTTTAGTAAACGACGGGAAAGTACCCACATTCTCGCGGGGAAACCAGAAGTCTTTCGTGGACCTCACGATGGCGAATGACATAGCCTTCCCAAAGATATCGGGTTGGCAGGTTGATGAGGAGGAAAACGGAAGTGACCACAGATACATCCTGTTTGAGGTCGCTACCCCTCCCGAGCCAGCTGCCACTCCGCGCAAACGCTGGCAGATGCGCAAGCTAAACCAACGGGTTCTGGCGGAGAAGATTGACGAGGGCTGTCGACAGCTGTCAGAGGAAACCACGGATAAGACCCGGATTGCAGCTGTTCTCACAACGGCCTGTGAGAAGGCAGGACCCCGGAACAACTCTGGGCGCCGCCGGCGGCCGGTGCACTGGTGGAACCAAGAAATTGGCGGAACACGTCGTAAATGTACTAGACTAAATAGGGCTTACACTAGACAGCGCTCATGGCTGAGTGAAAGAGTCACTTGAAGGGAGCAAGGGTGGACGGTGGACGAACGATCGGCCGATTTCCTGGCGTCTTACGGAGCTGCCAGACGGAAATTGCAGAAGCTTATTGAGAAGAGTAAGGCGAAATCTTGGAAGCTTTTGATAGAAGAGGTGGCAAGGGACGCTTGGGGTTGGCCCTACCGGATCGTCTCGGCCATGCTCCGGAAACCACCTCCTAGACTACCACCGGATGTGCTGGAGAAGACGGTTTGCCATCTCTTTCCGGACCATCCGTGGAGAGGAGAGGAGGAGTTTCTGGTTGCCCCGGAAGACATTCCGGAGGTAACGTTAGATGAGGTCGAGCGAGCAAGGAAAAGGTTGACACCTGGAAAGGCACCCGGCCCGGACGGAGTTCCCGCTGGAGCGGCGAGGCTGCTAGTGAAGCGCTGGCCAAAAGTCTTTCAGACCCTGGCCAACAGACTTCTTAGAGAGGGGCGTTTTCAGAGGCTGTGGAAGAAGGCTAACCTGGTCCTGATCCCGAAAGGGGGAGGGAATTCCCCTGCAGGAGAGCCTGCCTACCGTCCCATATGTCTTCTCGACACCATGGGTAAGATCTTGGAGAACGTACTGGTTGACCGGCTCAACGCCGAGATCGAAGCCAAAGGGGCTCTATCAGAAGCACAGTATGGCTTTCGGAAGGGACGGTCCACGTTGGACGCCCTGGCAAGAGTACTGAGACGGGCAGGTGAGCAGCTAACAAAGACCCCCAAAACACGGGACTTTGTGCTGCTCATTCTCCTAGACGTCAAGAACGCCTTTAACTCGATGAGCTGGAAAGTGGCAATGCAAGCGATGGAGCGCAAGGGCATCTCGCCCTACCTTTGTCGAATCATAGCATCGTACCTGTCGGAGAGAGGCCTGCTGGCCGGCGATCAGAGCTACGCAGTTACTGCAGGGGTCCCGCAAGGATCGGTTCTGGGACCGGTCCTGTGGAACCTCGCCTATGACGGGGTTCTCGAGCTGCAGGGTCTGCCTAGAGGTGTCGAGATGCTCGGTTATGCCGACGACTTGGCCCTTCTGGTCACGGTTCGTAGTACGGGAGCACTAGAGTCAGCCGCCAATGAGGCCTTGCTGATGGTGACAGACTGGATGAAAGACCATTCATTAAAACTGGCACCACACAAGACTGAGGCGCTGTACCTAACAGGCAGAAAAATGACCAAAAACATACAGGTCGAAGTAGCAGGTCACCCAATTGTTTTGGGGAAAAAGGCAAAGTACCACGGGGTGATACTCGACAAGGGACTGACTGGCGCAGCGCACATACAGCACGTGTCAGCAAAGGCCCGAAAGGTGGCCAGCAATCTGGCGCGCCTGATGCCAAGAGTCGGAGGAGTTGGAGAAGAAAAGCGCCGCCTTTTGGCAACTGCTGCAGAATCCGTCGCCCTATACGGAGCACCGGCATGGGCAGACAGGGCACTTAGGACGGCATGCAACAGGAGAAAGCTGAGGTCGGCGCAACGGCCGGTGCCCATAAGGGTCTGCCGCGCATTCCGTACCGTGTCGACTGAGGCACTACTTGTCGTGTCGAAGATGCTGCCATGGGATTTGCTGGCCGGGGAGCGAGCAGAACGAGCGCTGGACGGTGATCTAGACCCCACACGGGCTAGATTAGCTACTTTGGACTCTTGGCAGAAAGAATGGGTGAGGGCAGCAGCTCCTGGGGGGTCACCAAGGGTCGCTGGACCAAAAGTCTGATCCCGGACCTACGGCAATGGTACGACTGCAGACACGGCGAGCTATCTTATTATGCGTCTCAGGTGCTGACCGGCCACGGTCAGTTCCAGACGTATATGGTTAAGATAACCAAAGTTCAAGTCGACTCCTGCGTACTATGCGACTCGGGGGAACCGGATGATGTAGAGCACACGGTTCTGCATTGTGGGGCCCTCCGAGAAGCGCGGGACTCGGGGGCGGCCGCTGTGCGAGGCCGACCAGTCAACGAGGTCGTCACTCATATGATGACTTCAGCGGCGGCCTGGAAAGAAGGTATTGCCCACTTTGATGCGATCATGTCCACGAAGGTGGTCAAAGAGACTGCCAGGAGAGCTCGTCTTAGCGTCCACTCAGGCTCCGGTCGAGAGAGAGAATCTGTAGACGGGAGGCGGGTGGGTGATAGGTAGGCGGACCAGGCTAGGCAAATACAGCAAAGGATTCCCCAAATGATGACTCGAAGTAGCAGGTCACCCAATTGTTTTGGGAAAAAAGGCAAAGTACCACGGGGTGATACTCGACAAGGGACTGACTGGCGCAGCGCACATACAGCACGTGTCAGCAAAGGCCCGAAAGGTGGCCAGCAATCTGGCGCGCCTGATGCCAAGAGTCGGAGGAGTTGGAGAAGAAAAGCGCCGCCGTTTGGCAACTGCTGCAGAATCCGTCGCCCTATACGGAGCACCGGCATGGGCAGACAGGGCACTTAGGACGGCATGCAACAGGAGAAAGCTGAGGTCGGCGCAACGGCCGGTGCCCACAAGGGTCTGCCGCGCATTCCGTACCGTGTCGACTGAGGCACTACTTGTCGTGTCCAAGATGCTGCCATGGGATTTGCTGGCCAGGGAGCGAGCAGAACGAGCGCTGGACGGTGATCTAGACCCCACACGGGCTAGATTAGCTACTTTGGACTCTTGGCAGAAAGAATGGGTGAGGGCAGCAGCTCCTGGGGGGGTCACCAAGGGTCGCTGGACCAAAAGTCTGATCCCGGACCTACGGCAATGGTACGACTGCAGACACGGCGAGCTATCTTATTATGCGTCTCAGGTGCTGACCGGCCACGGTCAGTTCCAGACGTATATGGTTAAGATTAACAAAGTTCAAGTCGACTCCTGCGTACTATGCGACTCGGGGGAACCGGATGATGTAGAGCACACGGTTCTGCATTGTGGGGCCCTCCGGGAAGCGCGGGACTCGGGGGCGGCCGCTGTGCGAGGCCGACCAGTCAACGAGGTCGCCACCCATATGATGACTTCAGCGGCGGCCTGGAAAGAAGGTATTGCCCACTTTGATGCGATCATGTCCACGAAGGTGGTCAAAGAAACTGCCAGGAGAGCTCGTCTTAGCGTCCACTCAAGCTCCGGTCGAGAGGGGGAATCTGTAGACGGGAGGCGGGTGGGTGATAGGCAGGCGGACCAGGCTAGGCAAATACAGCAAAGGATTCCCCAGATGATGACTCTCGACGCACCCACAGGCGGGCGGGCTGCGGAAGGTATCAGCGGCCTTCTTGAAATCGCCGCCCCGCACCAAAGCGGGCTAGGGCGACCGTAAGAACTCTGGCGTAGGGAGGAGAGGCAAACTGGCCACTCCCATGGATACGAAGCGATGCCTAGCAGTTACCGTTCCCTGGGGGTGGGGGGGAGGCGGGTGTTAGTGGGTTTGTGAGTCCCACACTAATCACTGGTTGTGGTGGCGCATGTACATCACGATTCCCGTAATCCCCCATATTAATGCTGAGAGGTTTCAGCATATAAAAAATATATATATATATACAGGGTGTGACTGAAAGAATTTTATAGCGATACATAAAATTGTAGAGCTCGTTAAAACGAATATTTTTTCCAATGGAACATGTGCTCTGAGAAGTCTTGTTTCGGAGTTACAGTGAAATTACTACAATTTGTGACACTGGTGTTTTTGCCCGACATAGGAGCACAAAATGTGCTGTTGCGAGACAACCAGTCTTCCTAGACAGAAACTAAGCACACCGTCGTGTTCGTGATAAAATTCTGCTCAATCTGAAGAATATGCAAGGCCGGTCAGAAGACGCGACATGGTCGCTTAGAAGAGAATTCGCCAAAAATAAAGTTCTTTATTAGCGTTCACGCCAAATACTTTAGAATCATAACCCTACAACCACTCACAGCGCTCAAAACGGACATTTTCATTCATGGCGATCATTTTGGTACCAAAAATGTGTCAATGCGAGCTGTGGTTGCGAAGTAATTACGATTTTTCGGCGGGATGTCCAGATTAAGTGCATGAAAAATGACGCGCTGCGGCTGTCGCGCGACACGTCGGCGGTAGTGAACGTCGCCACACAGTCATTTTACATGCACTTAATCTGGACATCCCGCCGAAAAATCGTAATTACTCCGCAACCACAGCTCGCATTGACACATGTTTGGTACCAAAATGATCGCCATGAATTGCGCATTGGCTGAAATGTCCGTTTTGAGCGCTGTGAGTGGTTGTAGGGTTATGATTCTAAAGTATTTGGCGTGAACGCTAATAAAAAACTTTATTTTTGGCGAATTCTCTTCTAAGCGACCATGTCGCGTCTTCTGACCGGCCTTGCATATTCATCAGATGGAGCAGAATTTTATCACGAACACGACGGTGTGCTTAGTTTCTGTCTAGGAAGACTGGTTGTCTCGCAACAGCACATTTTGTGCTCCTATGTCGGGCAAAAACACCAGTGTCACAAATTGTAGTAATTTCACTGTAACTCCGAAACAAGACTTCTCAGAGCACATGTTCCATTGGAAAAAATATTCGTTTTAACGAGCTCTACAATTTTATGTATCGCTATAAAATTCTTTCAGTCACACCCTTCATATATGTATATACAGTATATATATATTAAAAATATATATATAATATATTATACATATATATATATACATATATATATATATATTATATGATATATATAATATATATAGTAGTTTTCATATACATATATATATATATATATATATATATATCTATATATATTACTCTTATATATCATATATATATATATCTTATATATATATGATTTATTATATATATATATATATCTCATATCCTATATCTCATCATATAATATACCTTATATATACTATGCGGTCTCTCTCTGCTCTATCAATCTCGTTCTCTCTCTACGATCTCTCTCTCTCTCTCTGCCGTCTCTCTCTATCTCTCTCTTATCTCTCTCTATCTCTCTCTCTCTATCTCTCTCTATCCTTCTCTCTCATCTCTATCTCTCTCGACCTTCTCTCTCTCTCTCTCTCTCCTCTCTCTCTACTCTCGTCTTCCTCTCTATCGTCTCTCTCCTCTCTCTTCTTCCCTCTCTCTCTCTCTCTCCCCTCTCTCTCTCATCTCTCTCTCTCTCATCTCTCTGCTCCTATCTCTCTCTTCTATGTATATATTTATTTTTTTTTCTAACGAGAGGAGAAATGCTAATTTACGCACCGTCAGACTAAAGAAAGGCAGACGTGCCCATTATCTCAGTCCTGGGTGTGTGGAATCGCTCGGCGCGATGGTCCCGCGCCCTACCCACTAAAACCTGCCTCTCAGAACCGCCCTTGACACAGCCCAGAATCTTCGTTAATAAGTACTATGGGCCGTTGGGGTGACATCCGGACTCATCTGAACCAGATTCGCCTGCTTGTTTGGCGAGTCTGCTCTCCGGCTGGCGTACGCTTCGTGAGGAGAGAAGAATTCCTCTTCTTGCGCTAATCCTGTCGTAACTCGCTCTTCCTCTGCGTCCTCGCATAGTTTCTCTCCGTCAGCACCTCTCGCGCAAACCGCTGCTCCAAGGGTCCATGCTGCTGGTTCCGAGCAAATGAAATCCATGAATTGGGCTAGCCCATCTCTCGGGAGCACGAGAGGGTGTTTAGGTCTCTGGGCACTCGCGTTCGTCCAACTATCTCTCACCCTGTTGCTTGCCTTACGTCTAGCCTCTTCCCAGCACGGGCATTCTAGGAGAGTATGTGCCGCGTCATCTTCAACGCCCAGCGTGCAGAACATGCACGTGTCCGAAGGCGCCTTACCAATCCTGTATAAATAGGACTGGAATTCTCCGTGACCGGTGACTATTTGCGTTAGGAAAAAGTCCACGTCACCTCCGGGCCTATTCAGCCATTTCTCGATGTTCGGTATCAGATTACGGACCTTGGCTCCCGCCTCGTTCTTCCTGATGCTCTCCCATTCCGCCTGCCATCGCAGAAGTGTTACTTTCGCTTCCTCTTCCTTTGCTTCCTTTGTAGTTCTATCTGGACCACGCTACCACAGTCTTCGTCTTTCATCTGCTTTGAGGTCCCAGGGCGGAGTCCCTGCCAGAACCAAAGCTGCCGCCGTGCTCACGGTCCTGTAGGCCTGTGTGATGCGAAGAGCCGGTACCCGTTGGGCTCTTCTGAGTAGGCCTTTTCGATGTATTTCTCCGCACTTCTTTTTGAACCATACCGGTGCACCGTACAGGACGATGGATTCCGCCACTGACATGACCAGCCTTCTCCTTGAGGTTCTGCTAGGTCCGTAGATATTTGGCAGGATTTTGGCGATATCGTTTGCCGCTTTGCTTGCCTTTTTGATTGCCTTCTTTAGGTGAGGCACACCTGTGAGTCCCCGGTCTAGTTGGACGCCTAGGTATCTCACCTCCTTGCTGAATATTATACTTGTTCCCTGCAGTCGTAGGTTAATCTCTCTGCAGTGCTTTCTTCCTATGAGCAGCACTGCCTCTGACCTCTCAGGAGCTAGTTCCAGTCCAGCTCTCTCCATCCAGCTTTCGACTGCCTTGAGCGATTTGTTAGCGGCTAGCTCTAATTCCTCTGCTGTTCGGGCCTTGACCATAATTGCTAGGTCATCCGCATAGGCCTGCAGGTGGACCCCTCCTGGGAGTCCTGGCAGCCTTAGTACATCGTCATAGGCAATGTTCCATAGTAACGGGCCAATGATCGATCCCTGCGGAACTCCCGCTGTCATCTGGAATGAAACCCCAGCGCAGGAGATTACTCTATCCTGTAGGTAGCTGGATGTGAGCTTTACCAAGTAGGGCGGGACGCCTTTCTTATGTAGGGTATCTAAGATTACTTTCCAGGGAAGACTATTAAAAGCGTTTCGCACATCAAGCATAACCGCCATAAACAGGTCCCTGGTTTGCGGTGTCGAGCTATGTAGCCTTTCAGCATCTGAGATAACCCTGTGTATCGCAGTAAGGGCCGACCTATGCTTGCGGAATCCGTACTGTGAGTCCGAGAGAAGGCCGTTTTCCTCCGCGAAGTTTCTTAACCTCTCCTCAAAGATTGCCTCAAAACATTTCGCCAGTGAGTCCAGAAGGCTAATGGGTCTATATCCCCCACTGCCCTTTGGAACCAATACCACCTCCGCTTTTTTCCACTCTTTCGGGAACCTCCCCTCACGAAGCAGCTTTGTTGCGGCATCTGCCACGAAGTCTGGGAACTCTTTGCACAGGTAGCGAATTACCGCCGGTGGGATTCCGTCAGGTCCCGGTGCTTTGCCTGTCTTTATTCTGCCTGCCACGGCTGTCACTTCCGCGACTGTAACTTCAGGTATTTCTGAGCACTTGTTTGTGCTCTGTTTATTAACCATTTCGTATATCTTCCTGTTGAAGTCCTCGTGACGTGGGAATAAATTCCGCAATATTTCTTCTTTCACCTCAGCTGCGACCTCTACCTTTGGTTTAGCAAAGCTTCCCCGCACTAGCTTATAGGGCCGTCCCCATGGATCGCCGTCCAGTTCAGCTAGGAACGCCCTCCAGCTTTCTTTCTTGCTTCTCACTATCTCTTGCTTTAATATAATTCGGCTTTCACGATATTCTGCTAATATCACATGGGTATTGGCACTTCCCTTAGCCTCTTTAAGCTTCCGCCTTAACTGCATGCATAATTTGCGAGCATCTTTGATCCTTTCGTTCCACCAGTAATTTGGCTCTACTACCCCCGTTCTTTTGGGATGTATGGCTAGCGTACTGGCCACCTCCCATGCTCTTTGAACCACTTTTCTGTAGCTTGCTATGTCTTGCAGGCTATCACATTTTGCTATTTCGGCCTGCAAGGCCTTCTTAAAGGCGTCTTCACTCTTAAGCTTACGCCGAGGGATACCTGGTTTCCGTGGTGGTTGAGACTTTACCGCCTCGAGAACCCATTCGATGCAATTGTGATCGCTGAGATTCTCTTCTCTTGCGAGAACCTTCCAGCCTTCGATCGCCTGTGCTGTGTTTTCATTGGCCAAGGTGATGTCGATAAAAGACTCTTGTCCGTTTCTTTGGAAAGTCGGTTCCGCGCCGTCGTTTATCACAGTCAGGTTGTTGGCGGCCATCCAGTCCATCAGGAGCTGCCCCCTGCGATCCGTACGGGCTGACCCCCACAACTCAGCGGCAGAATTGAAGTCTCCGGCTAGTACTATGCTCTCGTCATTACTTCTATCTTTTTGCATCGAGACAGCCAGATCATCTAGGTATGCTTCGAACTCCTGTACGGAACAGTTAGGGCTTATATCGCACGAGTATACTCGGCCTGCTCCCTCTACTTCGATCCAGGCATATCCGCTGCCGGCGCCCTGCTTTCTTAGTTGTATCGAGCTGTCCCGAATTATTATGCACGCATTTTTGTATTTGCTTGTCTCCATTATCCATTCTGTTTTAGTTTTCCCCAATGTAACGTTAGGCTCACTAACGAGAACGATTGCCGCTCCTTGTTTTGCTGCGATGTCTTCCACCATCGTATGGGCGTGGCGGCTTCTATTGCAGTTAACCTGGATGACTTTGATCGGACTTGTTATTTTGTGGCTGTGGTTGGATCTCCTGCTCCAAAGGCGTCGGATTTGAAACCGTCGTTGGCGGTCGCGTTTACCGAACGGTTTCCGGTACCACCCTTTGTGCTCCATCCTTCCTCGTCCGTAACAACTCTGCGAGCTTCCTTCGGAGCTGCTTCCAGCTGGCTGCTTCTCTCTCCTTGGTTGCTTGCTCTTTAGTTTGTGTGATCTTGTCCAACGCAGCCTGCTTCTTGTCCTCTACAGCCTTCTTGTACTTTGGACAGGCCATGGAACTGGCTGAATGTCCGTCACTTTCGCATTCGACGCAGTGTGCCGTTTGCTTTGTGCACTCTCGGATCATGTGGCCGCTTTCTCCGCACCTAAAACATCTCGGAGCGTCTGCCTTAGGGTCCTTGCATTCTCTAGCTAGGTGGCCGATTTTCTGACAATTATAACACGTGGGGAGGTTGATCCACTCCTCAGGCCTGCACATATAATTCCCAAGAGTAAACCGCTTTAGGGCCAGTAGCCTCTTTGCGGCCGCCCTCGGTAGGGTGACTAGACATTTCCACCCTCCCTTTTCTCCGCGTCTAGGATCTTCTGTGCGGATGCTGACCTCTTCCGGGAGCCCCAGCTTGTCTCTAAGCTCCTTTTTGATTTTGACCGAGTCCATGAAGGGATCGACGTCCCACAGCACTAGAGTCGTGTTGGCGCCCTGAGTATCGCGGACACTAACCTCTCGCGCGGCACCGTTTCTGATGGCGTCCGCGAAGGTGGCTCTTCCGCCCGGCCTGGTCTCTGAGATCCTAATGATTAGATCTCCGTCCTTTGTTTCAGTTACTCGGCCCATCCTCACCCCGGCCTCCTGGGGTTTGACGAATGCGCTGATATGTCGACGTGTTTCTTCAAGCGATTCCCCTTCCTTGACCTTGATCCTCACTGTGCTTTGTCCTAGAACCTCCTGTCGCCCTCGGGGCGTGGTCCGTGCTAGGTCAGGGGTTAGACCCTTTCTGGCTGCCAGTTCCACCTTGCCATTTACTCTTCTGCAGCAAGCTTCTACTGCTTTTCTGATTGAGGGGCCTTCCCATTCCTCTGAAATGTGCAGCGTTGGAAGTTCCTCGCCCGAGAGCGCTGTACATCGGCCTATAACCTTCGCCAACATATTTAGGAAACTTTTGGCGTGTCCGCCTGCGCCGCTACGCCCACGACGAGTATTCTGGCTTTGCCCTGCGTTTCTGTGCGAGCATGCTTTTCTTGACCGTTACCGCAATCTTCTACTTCCATAACGTCGCTGCTTCTTAGTACCGCGACACTGCCAGGCTGCATATCCACAGCGGCCCCGATTGATGGGTACTGCGCGGAAAGTTTATTGGCGATTTCCCTATCCTTGGCCGATCCGTGTGCCACAAGCATGGCCCTGATCTCTCTAACTTCGGTAATGTTTCTTTTGACCAGCGTTGTACTCTGGAAGGTTGCTTCAGGCCACTCCTTGGAAATTAGAGCTACTATGTCTTCATCTGTATTCGTTGCTAAGGCTTCAACGATCTGCCTAGCTACCTCAGCGTCTATCAGCTGTTTTAGATGCTCCGCTTCGATCTCCCCGTTGCACCGTTTACACGTTGGCTTTTCTATCGTGAAACGCCCTTCTTGCGATAAGTCTGCGTAAGTATTCAAACTGTGCAGTCGCCTCGCCTCCTCAAGCTTTGCCTTGTAATCTGCTAGCAGCTTGTCCTTTTCGTCCAGCATGCTCTTGCTTTCAGCTAGCCTCTTGTCCCTTTCTTCGCATGCCTCCACGAGCTTTGTGTACTCTTCTTGCCAGTCTGCGTTGTCTTCTTCAGGGAGTTTTTTTGTCTTCTCGAGCTTCTTTATAAGCTCCGCGTTATGCTCTTTCAGTTGTGCTTGCTCTGCGCGTAAGCTTTCAATTATTTTAGTGTCCTTAATCTTTCTCTGCTCTTCTTTTTCGCATGCCCACCAGGCTACCAGTTCTAATTTCTTGATAGCGTTTTTAATATCACCCGACGTTGTCGGGTGCAGGCGTCGTAACTCTGCGAGCACGCCTGCAGCTTTATCAAGTTTCTCGAGTGCTTCGTCGATATTTGCCGGAACGTCATTTGTCTGCACTGATGATCCTTTATTCTTCTTTGTCACTCTATTCTCCTTAATTAGTTCAAGTATGTGCGCAGGGGTTCTGCGGGTCGCCTATGCGCCCTCCGGCGAACCCTCTGCCATTCTTTTCTTGGCTCCAGAAGTTGTTGCGCAACTTTGTTCGCGCTCCGTGGACACGCCAGCCATCCTAGATGGCAGAGCACCTTGATTTCCATCCTCGCTATCCTCATGGAGCTTCTCGTGAGCTTGCACCGTGGGAGACTCTGACCTAGAACCTCCCTCCGCTGCGCTCGCTCCTGCGCTGTCTGCCTGCACATCATCGCTCTCAGGGTTATTATGCCCTGCGCGGCACTCCTTCTCTACAGGGGACCTTTGTAGCCCCGCCCCCTTAAAGGGGTCCATCTCCTCCTTCCTTCTCTCTCCTTTCCTTTCCCTTTTTCCTCAACGTTCACTTTAATCACTCAAGCGCCCATCTGTGTATGGGACTGATCGAAAAGTTCCAGTATTTCCAGTAACATAAAATGTGTGCGTGCTCGGTGTGAGATTATAATATAGTAATTTGGTTATGAAACAAACGTAATAAACGTTAAAATGCACCCAGTAGATAATTAAGAGCTTATGCTATATAATCGCCCATAGAGTCCTGTATATAAAATAAATTATCTTACAAGGCTCTAGATACGTGCAGTGTTTCGCACTATATCAACATATATAAGATATATGTTATGAACGATCCCTAGCACAAGTATGCACAGATGTTTTTCGCATATGTACATATATTAAGTTTAGAACGATTAAGACCTGTTTACGTCCCTCCCGTGCCTACACAGTCATATGTTCGATATGCTGTACGGGACACATAAGACCGCCGAAGCGCCTGTCTGGGATAGAATGTAAACAATCGGGATATAAGCTCATAAAAGTGCGGATTCCTCAGTAGTTACCAAGAGATTCACTATGAACCTTACCCTTTTCGGAATTATCGTTAAACTCTATCTACTGGGCACTCCTTCACAACCATATACTAAAAAACTCACTGTGTTGTAGATGTTAAAACACAAGCGATCTACACGCAATGGTAGATCGCCACCAGAACGAACGCACACACACGATTCAACTATATATTGCTAATAACTAGCAATATATGCTGAACTGCCAGGTGTTGTTCGGCAGGTCAGTCGCACTAGTCTTCACGATGGTCTGTGACGAGTTCCGTGTTAATCAACTACAATACGCGAGGTATGGCACGAATTAGCCGGAGCTCGACGTGAATACGACCGATCAGCTGTCGCCACCGGACCAGATATGTATATATATATATATATATATATATATATATATGTATATATATCTATATATATATATATATATAGTTTGGTTTATTTAAATGGCTTGAAATTTTAAGCGCATGATGTACATGACGAAACATGAGTATAGTGTTGATTTCATTGCAATCTCAACATCGGTTCATACAAAAAATAAAAAGTGTGAAAAAACAGTGTTGCAAAATATTAGCAACAATAGCGCCTTACAGCGTATTCGATTCTTAGCAGGGCTGTATGACTCATTTGAAACTACATATTTTATTCTAGAAACGGGTTTTTCGTCCCTTCTTCTGAATCAAATCGTAAACTCGGTCTTTCATGAAGTTAATGAGCTGTTGTAAGTACGAAAGTGGAATATTAGTCCATGCTTGCTGGACAGCTTCTTTGAGGTCCGACAAATGATTATATTGTCGACCATTTGCGTAAATCTGCTTTACCAAATGTCCCCAAAGATTTCAATAGATTCAGGTCTGGACTTAATGCCGGCCAGGCAAAAATTCACGCCGTGCGACAATGTGCTTCGGTTGCAAGTCGCGGCATAAGCTTCTTTTTCGCGTATCGCACGTTTTTGTCAGAACTTAACACTCGGTACACTGTGGATCGGTGCACTGGCACTCCCAAAGTAGTCCTGATCCTGGAAGAAGACATTTGGTCATGAGTAGCCAACTGTATGATCCTTCGCCGATCTCGAATAGTCAAAACTGGCTTACGCCCACTGTTATATCTGCACCTTTGGTTCACTCCAGGGTGTAAGCATTTGCTGATGGTGCTCTTATGCCGTCCTAATCTGGTTGCTATAGCAGTTTACTGTATGACCGAGCTCAGCATATGCCTCAATTCTTGTCTTTTATATATATATATATATATATATATATATTATCTGTATATTAAGAATACCTCTATGCTGTCATAATGCACAACAAAACAAGCATAATTCAGGTCAACTGCAACAGAAGCCGGGTAGCCGACGACATGGTCGGGGAAATAACGCACCGAAGAGGGACAGATGTAGTCGCTCTAAGCGAACCAAACAAACGCTAGCAAAAGAGCTCATAACTGGGTGACTGACCCCGCATACGACACGGCACTCATAGTAAACCATGCCGTCAAAATACAAACAAAGGAAGTGGATTAGAATCTGCTGGGTTGAAATAAAAGCCGTAGGGAGAATATACTCCTGCTACATAAGCCCCGGCTGCCCGCACGAGAAATTTGAACAACTGCTAGATAACCTCACGGCGTCTATACTAAACCTAAAACCGGAAACAGGCTTGTTAATCACCGGAGATTTTAACTCGGCAGCAGTGACGTGGGGCTCTCGGCGAACAGACAAGCGGGGGAGAGCGCTCTTAGAATGGGCAGCGGCCAACGACCTGTACATTCTCAACGATGGAAAAGAAGAGACTTTCCGGCGGCACAGCTACGAATCATACTCCCCCTATTCCTATAATCATATCTCCCCCTATTCCTTGCCGCAGCACATCCGCAAAACGTTGCCACAACATATATATATATATATATATATATATATATATATATGTTGTGCAACGTTGCGGATGTGCTGCGGCAAGGAATAGGGGGAGACACCAGAAGATGTACTGGCCCCACCATGACTGTTGTTCTACGAGGCATCGATCCGTTTCTAACGGCAGACAAGATCGAGAAAGTTCTGCGTGAAACACTTAGAATTCACGAGACTTCCTACATGAGAGCCGAAGCTCCCAGGCCAATCAATAAACCGGGCCGGTTGGCAGTGCCTAGTCACCTTACCAAAAGGACAGGGCATGCCAGCTCTGTCCAGGAAGAATCTAATTATCGGAGGCAACCGGAATTGTAGAGCTGAGGAGTGGATCACGCTCTCTACATGCTACAAGTGTCAGGAGCTGGGACACACGGCAAAGGAATTGCAAAAAACCAAGAACGCCGTCACACAAGAGGGCTACAGATGCGGCAAGGAGGGGACACTTCGCTAATGACTGTAAGGAAGAGAAGAAACCCCGGCTTGTAACAACTGCGGCGAGAAAAGGGGCACAAGGCTCGCACTCCGCATGTCCCATATATCTCAATCTTCTGCGACAGAAACTAAAGAGCGGAATGAAGAAAGGACGGCCTGTAAAAACAAGACAAAGCATATGGCCGAGTTTGAGTCAGGAGAGGATACGGAGCAACAACATTCCGAAGCAAGCATACCGAAGGGACCTTTCGACTGGAAAACACAGGGACCTAAGGGAGCTGCAAAAAGACTGACACAGAAGAATACCTCGATGCTGTCATAATGCACAACAAAACAAGCATAATTCAGTTCAACTGCAACAGAAGCCGGGTAGCCGACGACATGGTCTGGGAAATAACGCACCGAAGAGGGACAGATGTAGTCGCTCTAAGCGAACCAAACAAAACGCTAGCAAAAGAGCTCATAACTGGGTGACTGACCCCGCATACGACACGGCACTCATAGTAAACCATGCCGTCAAAATACAAAACAGTGGATCAGGAAGTGGATTAGGATCTGCTGGATTGAAATAAAAGCCGTAGGGAGAATATACTCCTGCTACATAAGCCCCGACTGCCCGCACGAGAAATTCGAACAACTGCTAGATAACCTCACGGCGTCTATACTATACCTAAAACCGGGAACAGGTTTGTTAATCACCTGAGATTTTAACTCGGCAGCAGTGACGTGGGGCTCTCGGCGAACAAGACAAGCGGGGGGAGAGCGCTCTTAGAATGGGCAGCGGCCAACGACCTGTACATTCACACGATGGAAAGAGGAGACTTCCGGCGGCACAGCTACGATCATACCGTAGACATAACTTTCAGTAACTCTCCAGATAGCGCAGAAGGTAATCGAGCTGGACGGTTCTCGTGGAAGAGGAAACCTTAGCGATCATCTCTGCGTAGAGACCCGACTAAATCTCGGAACTGCTTCCCCTCCGCGCAGCAACAGAGAAAGCGGTACAAAATTTGGATAAAGAAAAAGTCAAGAAGGAAATTGGGAACAAAATGAGGCAATCCGACTCACCCAAGACACTGGGGGCAGCTCCAGGCCATCCTCAAAGAGGCGTGTGAAAAAACAAGCCACGGTGAGGGCGCACCCAAGACGGCTAGGAAAGCTGCCTAAGCACTGGTGGACACAGAACATTGCCAATAAACGCAAAAGAATGCAACAAGCCAGAAGGGCACTAAAGCAGACCCACCGGAAACAAACGAGGAGCGACTGCAGGCACTGACCAGATACAGAGAAAGCAGAGTAAATCTTAAGAGTGCTATTGCTGACAATCAGGACAAAGTGCTGAAAGAGCTTTTCGCCCAGGTCCAAGGGGACCCATGGGGAAAGCCATACAAAATTGTGTGCGGTAACAAGAAAACCGCTGTTACGGGCGTCCTCGATGAACAGGAAACAGTTGACATCCTAGCTAAGCTTTTCCCGACTCACGACTCGTTCGAGAGGGGATACCTACGAAAACACATCAGAAGCAAACAGACGATGATTTCCCGGCAATTCAGCCGTTCGAAGTTCTCCAAGCGGCAAATAAGCTCAAGACGGGAAAAGCCGCCGGCCCTGACGGCATCCCCCCGGCTGCAGTAAAGCTTCTGTTCAAAGAACATTCAGCTGCTGTTGCAGAAACCCTTACCTCCGCGATGAGAACAGGAGAGTTCCCACAAGATTGGAAACAAGCAGAAGTGGTCCTTATCCCCAACGCAAATGGCGTATACGGCCAATATGTTTACTAAGCGCCTTAGCCAAGAGGTATGAAGCCATTATGAAGAAGGCTCAGGCTGTTTGC
>QVRM01005143.1:0-85000 GCA_003439945.1 Dermanyssus gallinae
TTGTGACTATTACGTGTCCGCTTCGATGAGGGCAGGCCGAGATTACTTCAGAAGTGTGCTCCGGATGAAGGCAGGGTTTCCACGTTATGTCAAGATCCAGACGCTGTTTGTAAAAGGACGACGATCTGGTATAATCGGACGATAGGTTTAACAATGTGCCGACTTTGCGGATCAGCTGACTGGTCCGAAGGCCAAGAGCACCTAAGGTTTCAAACGCAAGAGGGCAGAATTCGTGTTGATACCTGATTGATGAGTATTTTTTCAACTTGCTGGTCTCCGCAAGTTGAACTGCATAACCAGCTTCGGATGCGCCGCCATTGACCATAGAAGAGGCTAAGGAGTTGATAACGATTGCATCCTAAATCAGCACGTTGCCTCGCTCGAAATATGTAAGTGTCATCCAGTCTGGACGCCTGCCGTCCTCCGCGCAGAGACCTGGGGGTCAAGGATGCACGGACGATCCGCATGTCTTAGATGATCTGCTGAAGGTCTCATTGATAGATTGATAGGCGTCGTGTTGCGCTGATGATACACAATATGGCGTGAAGTGTCAGTTTATCCACGAGGTGACGACACAGATGAGGGCTAACTAGGTCTGTCGCTAGTCGTAGGCCTACTGCCGTGGGAATCGTTTCATTACCAAGAAGGCTACCTATGGGGGGCATTGGGAAGCGCGTGTAACCAGGCGCCTGAATCCTTAGCGGACAGGACGTTTAAGCGAGTTCTGGTCGTCGGCAGCTTTGCCGAAGAGACGTCGTTGTGCCTCATCGTGTAAAGGGGCACTCCAATCACGTGGGATAGTATGCTATCAGGCCTACCTCCGCACCGGGCATCAAGATTCTCCTGAAGGTGGGCTAAGCAGTTTCTAAACTGGCCTAAGTGCCTGAAAATAGTCTTTTGGGCGTACATATTTGGTCGTAATGGCAAAGTTATACGGTTCTGAACATGAATGCTTCAATGTGAGACATAACAACATATCGACATTTTATACAATCTACAATTATGTTTATTTCACTCAAATGAAGTGTAATATTAAGTTTAAAATGTTTCTTCATGAAGCTCTATCTTCGCTGACTTTTTATGACTGTTCTTAAATAAGCTATTCGCCTTTCGTTAGCTTGCGTCGGGTGTCATTCAGCCAAACACGACGGTACGATCGGTTCCTTCATGCATTCACCGACTTTCCCCTTAACGTAGATTTTGCACAGCTATGTAGGAGAAAAAAAGCAGAATAACTACTTTTATCAATTTCATCCTCACTCCTAAACAAGACGTTTCCGCTCCCCCCTTTTATTAAGTAATATTATTTTCTTGCCGAGTTCTACGAAACCTTAAAATAAGCACATGCAGTTATGTTAGACCATATATATGGACCGTTGTGTTGTGCCTAGCAAGCCAAGATGCACCATTTTGTTGCGCTCGCTCAAATCATCAGGTAAATCATTGGTCCAAGTTTGACACGAAACCATGGGCGAGTGGCGATGGTTAAGTGACACACCCCGAAATCCATGACTAATGAATGTGTGGTCACTCGAGGATTCTGTTCCACAGTTACGCGCAAGCGGTCGTCCCTGAGCGCAATAGGGCTTCCAGAACGGGGTTCATCCAAAAGGCTTAGTTGCCAGCACGGAACTTGGCGAAGCAATTGTAGCAGGAGTCTGCTTTGCTCGCTGAATACGCTTCAAATATTTCTGACTGTTTCCGCAGCACTAAGGCTTGTTTGAACCCGCACAAAATTGCCGCCCGTAACTGTTTTTTGCAGTCTATTTAGACCAAATTCATATATAAAAGCAATTAATAAGATAACTGAGTAAACATTTTAGTAACCGCGCTTTAGGATTGATGGAGACAGTAGTGGATCTTGTCTAAAGAATTTGCTCAGGTAAATGATTACGCATTTGTCATGAAGGTAAATTTGTGTTCATTTGCATTGACTAATGTCACATTGATCCATTATTTAAGTTTGTTGTCTATATATATATATATATATATATATATATATATATATATATATATATATGTTTCTTTATATATTTCTCTCATACATTATTGAGGTTTGTCTTTGAGATGGAACAATGTCGTGTATCGTAGGTTCGATTCCGGTGGAATAAAGACCACATGAAGACGCCAAATGTGTGACTGTCGTGTAGCTTTGTTTAAATTTGGTTGTGCCTGCATATACAAAGAAGTTAGAAAATGATATAGCTGCAAAAATGTCATAAGTGTAATAAATTTGAGTACACGACTGGGCGCGGGCTAAATGATTTTGCATCTTAAGCTTGAGTCTCCTACCAAACCTGGTGCGGTTATGCGCCTATAATGTGTTACACAAATCGATTTCATACCTCAATTTTAAACCTCGTTTGACGATGACAAATTATGATTTAGCGATAATTATCCTGTGCTCACCCGTAATCGTTCCACATGTTGCATTAGGTCCGTAGGTTTTCTGGAGTTTTCATTATTCACGCTATCTGCCGTAGTTCTTCCCTTTTCGAGGGCACAGTATGAGTTTGCTTTCTTGGCGAATCTAGAAATCTTGGCCTTTGCGCACACTGCATTTGAGAGCTATAGGCCGTTTTGAGTAAATGACTGAGGTTTCGCTAAGATGATTATTAATGCTATTCAAGCACTATTCTTACCTTGAACCATAATTGATGAACGGCCTCTTCTTAATTCACTTTCACGCCCTATTTCGTTCGCAGTTGCTTTTGATTGACTATTTAATAACCATATATTGTTTAATATACATATAAGGATATATGTAATATAGAAGCGTTGGTATAGCTTTGTTACAAAACATAAAGGCTATTTGCACTATTTGACGCTTAATTTATCTAAATATAGTTCGTATGTCTGGCCATTTGCGCGTGGGGTTGTAGAAAAGGTAATGAATAACACAACTTATTCTAATCTTCTAAATGCAGGATCTTTCTTGCGCTTTGGTAATAACTGCTGTGGGGTTAGCTGTGTATTTACAACCTAGTATAAAACACATATTCGAAAAAGTATGTTATTCTAGATTTCTCTTAGTCCCTTGTTCTGGGGGTTTGGAGGTCACCGTGAATCTTCAATGCATCGAATTCTGGACGCGTTGAGATATCTAGGGTTTTCACAACAGTCCGTGTAGCAGCATAGCCGATGACTCTCAGGGGTATGGTTTAGCATCTAATCTCAGTAAGCGTCACTCGAAGAAAAAGTTTTTCAACAACAGGGATTCAACTGGTGACACCCCGGCAGATGACAGCCATGACCAACGCGCTAGCCTCCTAGACCGCGCCTCCACACTCAAAACCGACCCGTAGTGAAGCAGCCCTCCGAGTAATGTCACTGTCCAGTGGTGCAATTATTTTCTTCGGACAACCTTTAACGATCGTCGCGTTAATGGCGTTGCTTGTCGCAAAGGAAACGGTATGCACCTTTCCACTCACAAAAAAGGCTCCCTTGAAATGATTGCTTAATGCAGTTGGCCATAGCGGCCATATCGTAGGCACCTTTGCTCGATCTCTTGCCTGGCTTTGATCTTTTTCGGCACAAGTCCTGCAGGAACGCCGTCCAGCTTATCGACACATGGGTGTGTCACGCTATTAATTACCTGCATTGATTGCATTCGGCTGCCACTTAGGATGTGACAGAGGCTATCACCAAATTGTACCGTGATAAGGTGAGAGCTCTATTTTTAGAGAAGAAGCAGAGCAATCGTGCATTTACGCATATTTCACACGTGGTGCGGAATCTTCGCTAGTGTCGCGGCGTCCTTATACCCGCTGCAAACCGCTGCTGACCACAGTTCGAACAGGTTCGGGACCTCTTTAGCATTACTTTGATGCCCTAAGGAATAGTATCGCTTTCGAGCTCATTGTTCCTCCAGCGTTGCCTTGCCAGTTCTCCGAAATTAGAGCAGACTGCCCGTAAGTGTGCTAAGAATGCCAGACTCTAAGAGCTGCTATTAAAGTTTCAGAGGTCCAAAAAATTGCGCACTTAATCATGCATCTCCTCTAGAGACATAAACGCTGTTTTCTTAACTTAATAAATATTCTAAGCCATAATAAATAATGGCATTAAAGCTAAGGAAGTCCAGACAACATAATGAATGCTTAACGCATTTTCGGCTCAGAATGGTGATTTTTTGCCCAAGAAAAAGTAATAAAAGGCGCGTTGTCTTGGTAAAAAAATCCCCCCTTTGTTGTTGACGAATTACGTACGCATTCATATCAGTTTACTTTTTCTAGCTAATGTTTTAAAATCTTTTTTTTTCTAGCTCATTGTGTCTACGTCAAGTGACAGTAAAATACCGAATTAATAATTGGATATGTCTCCAGAAGTTCAAAACAGAAAGTTGATCCTAAAATCCGATCAACGGTACAGTATAGGCACAGCCTCCGTGAGTGTCTTATTTTGCTTGACTGGCTCGCGTTTTCATCCTCTTCCGCTTCCGTTCTCATATAAGGGCTATATTTTATTACAGGTAATTCATCCAGCTTTGGTATCCTTGCGGAACCCGTACAGCAAACATTCCACATAACATCAAATCGAGGTCTTTATTTTACACAAGCAAGGACACAAACAATCCGTTTAGACCCGTCAGATGCCACGTGCAGTATGCAGTCATCAATTAAACAGGTTACAATGCTTTTCATAAGCATGTGCCCAATTGGCCATACGCCACTTCGAACATGGCGCCAGTACTGAGGATCCGAGTTACAAGGGTGATTAGGCTTCGCCTTAAAGAGCGACCTCTCTAGCAACCCCCGTCCATCGAAGGTGAAGGTAACGCGGCGCACTGTCATTGTAATGCTGGAGGAGTGAGCCGAGGCCACCGCAGACGCCCTATAGTGTGTTTCGTAAACCCTCGGTCTGCCTTTTGCGTTTTGTTACGTGGGGGTCTCAAACGAGGAATCAGCATATTTCTTTGGGAAACACAAAATACTTGTGCAAATACACGAAAAACGTGTCAGTATATGCCCCTACGGGATGCAGGAATAGAATTGTTCACGTCTTGGAGGGTGGCCCGCTGTTGATGGAAGATTTACAAAAACAATATAATCTGAAGTAAACGTGCGCCTTTGAAGTTTATATGCGGAACTGGGAAACCAAAATTAGTGAGGTGGACCTAGGTATTTATGGAACAGCAGCAATGACGAGCACTGAATGGCGGGGTAAAAGATCGACATCTAACTACGGCCTTTGCAGCTCACGGATTTCATCACGTTCTGTGCAACGTGGAGGGTTTTCATGAACCACAGGATGAATGTCAATACAACCAATGCTGGAGCAGATGTGATCGATACCACGCCGCGGTATGCCCGGCGGTTAGGTCTATAGCAGAACAAGCAAAGCGCTAAATTGTTGGTGTATCGAAACATTTGATGTCACATAGACACATTTACCCAGTTTGGGTGTTAATAAAACAAAGAAATACACGAAAACGCCTCAGGGCCCCCTCTTAAGGGCAACAACTGGCAATACGTGCTAGAATGAGCGATCGAATGTTAATTATTGTTTTACTTGATGTGCACTGTTGCAGTACTGCATATTAACCGGGTGTGTATTTAATGTTTGTTGTTCCTACTTAATAGGTGGTCGGTGTTCTATTCGTAACATGGATCGATACGCTGCATTGCACCAGGGAACAGGCAGCATGGCCCTTTGCTCTTCATACAACTCTTATACACTTGGCCGGTAAGCATTCGTCGTTGCATGACTAAGTTGCGCTGTTAAACCGCCCTGCCTAGTCTCGGTGTGCGACATTAGCTGCGTTTGTATCAAGAGCTACTATAGTATACTTGCTCCGTTTAATTCCCGTTTAATGCGCCACACATGGAAAGTTCTACAACTGCGTTATTCCGCTCGCGAACCGACATGCTACTATATCGAGAACTAGTTGAACAAAGGCATGCAAACAGACAATCTTAGGCTTTCATTCAGAAGTGGCCTCTCACAGAGATCATCCCTCCTTGCTATGTGAGTAGAAAGAGAAAGTTTTAGACGAGCACACGAATATCAAGCAAAAGCTAAAACCAATTCCCCCAAGAAAAGAAACATTAAGTAACCAATTGCTGTAGAACAAGATCCCCGGTCTGTTCGGACAACAGACGCGTCAGCTGATTTGCAACATATTCTTCAATCATAAAGAATGCCTTATCTACACTTTTCTGATATATATATATATATATATATATATATATATATATATATATATATATATATATATATATATATATATTATATATATAGGAGGTATGTAAATATATGTTTACTAGTATATGTTAAACGTACGATTGTTCAGGTAGGTGTGTTTGAAATAATGATAATACCTATAATAACCGTGGACAGGTATGAATATCAATGTATATTATCAAAATACGCAGTGCCTTGTGTACAGACATAAACGTAAACGTCTTATTATACACACATATGTATGCATTATCAGATTGGTACCAGTATACATTGGACAATATGCGAAATCTACATTAGTCTTATGTAGTTTGTACGTGATTGTAGCGACGCGGTATCTACTTCAGTGCATACAAGTATATCAATGAGGTGCCCATCAATGTGACGTTCTCCACAAAATCTACACACACAATCATCAATCTCCTGGCACTGAAACATATCGTTTTGAGGTCGATGGTTGTGTGTCGCGGTGATGGTAGCCGTGCTATGTCATTCAACAACACTAGTGCTCGGCTAGGCTCCTCTCTTCCATCTGTCCGAGCAAAACGCTGATCCGTCCGTAAAGCTATTGGACGGAGGCCTCATGTTGCGTATCTCCCGAAACTTTCCATATTTGTGAGAACGTGAGAGATGCGATTTTGAACTGAACTTCGATACATTCGACTTGAAGACAGAGCTAAATATATTTAGGCTCTCTCTCTCGTTGTCCCTATAGTACCATATGGTCTGTCTGCAATAGCACCTTTTCTCACAATGAGCAATCTGAAAAGGCTGGATCGTTCATTATTATTATTATTATTACTTTTTGTTTTGGTGAGAGGGAAAAATGCTTTTACGCACACCCAGAGCGGGTAGTGTGGGACTCGATGCCGATGTTGTTGGCATAATACCCACTAAAAAACCTCTCACCTAAATGGCCTCAGGAAGAGGCGAGGAGCTGGAACCATTCTTTAATACTAGAGCATTGTTCCGTATTTCGTATAGAAGGAGGAGGGAAATGAAACAGACCGAGGAGGCTCGGGCCAAACGCTCGTCGCTTAGGCGACCCACTCAGCCTTTTTATCGGCCTACGGGTGCGTCGGACTTCGATGATACCTGACAGAACGATCTCCGGAGGCAGTTGCCCCCGAGGTCGCCGTCGGGCCGTCGCTGGACGTGTTCCTGTCTGAGGTCGCCAGGCACTCATCTGACCGACGCGAGTATTCTGACCGCCGCCATCGGCCTCAGACTCGGAATTTCGGCGCGGGACGAAAGCGAAGGGTGTCAAAATAGTGGGACGGCGAACGAGCGTGAGTGGGTGAGGTGATCGGATTAGCTGAACTAAGCTTTCCGCTTCACGTAGGGGCTCCCGCGACGCGATAAACGACATCCTCGGACGCGGCACGTTTCGGCAAGCCGCTTATCGCGTCATATTTTGGATGGGCCAGATGGGCCCAGACCAAGACTCAACTAGTCAATGGCTTAACTAATCGAGATTGGGGGCAAGGGACAGGCCCTTGGCCTGTATAGGGAGGGGCCACTGTGGACATCATTGGCGGCTGTATCGTCCACTAGCAGGAGAGTGGACCTGCATGATCAGCACGTGGTCCCTGCATGAGATGGCCGTTTATACGCCCATCTCTCATGTAGGACCACGTGTTTATGACATTCGGGCTTGAATCATGGAACTGGGGGCGTCTGGGGCAAAGACACCCTCACAAACTAAGCAAACAGGTTGGCAAGATGCTTGTCGAAGCCGCTTGTGAGCCACCGCTTCCTTCGTCAGTGGGTGTTACTGGAACAGCAACACGGAAACGTCAGGATGATGCTGGCAGTGCCTCAATCCGCAAGCACTATTCATAATCACAATACTAGAAATTCCTTGTAAATAATATATTCATTGTTAAGATATATGTATATGTAATTAGATAATAGCTGGCTGGCTTAAAATGGTTATTATTATTATTATTGACCTGATGCTTGAGGATAAGTCATGGTTCGTCTTCTGCTCCGGCTGGGTAGAATGGTTATTCGTTCAGCCACGGAACTTGCCTTGTCCGCCTTTTTTTCCTGACGGGATTGGATCAAATCGCCACTCGGCCTACACACCTAACACTTCTGTCGGCCTGGCGAGTTAGATGTAGACGACATTCGACCAACTGAGAGACGTGTTTCCGTCCGAGCTCGTCGGCAATGAGTCAGCCGACGACCAGTTTCGTACCGCCAGTAGCCTCAGACTTGGCATGCCATGTTTGAGAAAGAGGAGCGTCCATATGGTGGAACGGTGCTGGAGCGCGGCCTGCACCGGCTTAGCTGCACTAAGCTGGCCGAGCTTACGCAGGGTCGTCGCGATGCCATCAATGACATCCTCGGGGGAGTTTTTATCTCTCTCTCTTATATATATATATATATATATATACAAAGTCTACAGGAATTGTAAACATTTTGGTTCAGATTATATATATATATATATATATATATATACAGGGGTTCGACTTGACTGCACAACGTATTGGTTTACAATTGTGCGTATATCTGGTGTGGAACATTAATAGGATATAAAAAAGGCGAAATAGCTGCATTCTTAGTACTACATCTGAAGTTGCTTCCGGCTAATCTCTCCAAAATAAAAAGCACGAATTAATTTCTAGCAGAATTTAAAATACAACGGCAAATGTTATTGGTACTGTTAACATGAATATTGCAATCACCCAGTCACATGCAGTTGTGCATAATGGGAGCATACAGTGTTTTTTTTCGCTTCTTGGATTCGAGGCCATTGAAAGAAGTGTCGCAGCAGCCGCTAGCTGGAGCGCTGCCGAGGTTCCTATTGCTGGTACTGCGACACTGCTATGGTTAGGGAGATTATTGGATAATTTATGAGACTCGCTCGAGTAACCGCCAAGAGAATCATTGCTTGTGCTTTGCTACGGAGTACACGAAGCCCTTTGTAACACATTCAGAACGAGGTATTTGTCGTTGTTGCCTTTTGTGGTTATTTATCGCTCTCATGTGCATACATATGCTATGTAAGCCAATGCCTTACATTTAAAACTCTGGCTATGAATCTAGATCAAACAGCGGGCGCTCTTAAATTGGCTTTCATGGTTTCTAGTTTAGGCAAGGCGATTTCCCGTGGACTTTTAAGTGTCCATGAGTGAAAGAGGAGAAATAACAGACCGAAACTGGACACCAAGGTCTCAGAAAAAAGATGGTGCGTGACAATTGTCCTTTGTTTGTCTTTATTTCTAACACATTGCACCCTAAGGCTGCAGGGAAGCAACTGCTTACCTTAATATAATGAAATTGAGCCGTATCTATCTTTTAGAGCTGGTCAGTCATTGCCGCCAATGTTTTGACACGTGGACAACTAACTATCAGGTTCTCCTCTAGATAGGCCTTACTGTAATCGCGAGCGGCGATCATGCGCGCGTTGTAGAAGTACAACAGCCATATATATATATATATATATATATATATATATATATATATATATATATAAATATATATATATATATATGTATATATGCCTTGGCAATACAGTGTGGTAGATTGGGCCTGTGACTCTAATGTCATGCATCTAATCTCTGTCTGGTTCGATCCTGACACGACGCATGTGTACAAGTGGATATAAATGATTTGTTCCTTTTGCCTAATGAACCCCGATATATTTGAGCTTCTTATGTATTCCATTGATGTTCGATTGGTGGGGTTACTGCTTGCCACGAATATGCGACATTGCAATGCAGCCGCGCAGTTACTTTGAATTCCAGACATGTGGGATGGCGAGCCAAATACATATATAGAGGATGAGATACAAGGTAGCGCTGCCATAAGGAGAGCTGCTCTCTTAGATAAAGTGTGTTGCAAAAAATTAGCAACTCATCTTTTTTTGCGATAATTTCGGCTTGGTTTATGGCTTGAAATTTTAAGCGCATGATGTACATGACGAAACATGAGTATAGTGTTGATTTCATTGCAATCTCAAAATCGGTTCATACAAAAATAAAAAAGTGTGAATGAACAGTGTTGCAAAATATTAGCAACAATAACATGCTAACAACACAGCTCTTGTTTGTGAAGGATAGTCGATACTACAGCTGATATTCGATCCCAGGGATCAAATGTCAGGAATATTGTCTAGCTAAATCAATCGTTATATAGCTGCAAAATATTCTACAGCTTAGTCGTTGTTCCGAACTAACGATGAATCTTATGTTTAAACCATGGGTCGTACAAAGGATCTTTCGGATAACGAAAAGACAAGAATTGAGGCATATGCTGAGCTCGGTCATACAGTAACTGCTATAGCAACCAGATTAGGACGGCATAAGAGCACCATCAGCAGGTTCTTACACCCTGGAGTGAACCAAAGGTGCAGACCTAACAGTGGGCGTAAGCCAGTTTTGACTATTCGAGATCGGCGAAGGATCATACAGTTGGCTACTCATGACCAAATGTGCTCTTCCAGGATCAGGACTACTTTGGGAGTGCCAGTGCACCGATCCACAGTGTACCGAGTGTCAAGTTCTGACAAAAACGTGCGATACGCGAAAAGGAAGCTTATGCCGCGACTGCAACCGAAGCACATTGTCGCACGGCGTGAATTTTCGCATAGATACCAAACTTGGGATAACGAGTGGAAAAACATCGTCTTCTCGGATGAAAAGAAATTTAATCTCGATGGCCCTGACGGCTGTCAGTACTGTTGGCACGACTTACGGAAGGAACCTAAATGGTTCTCGAAACGTGTGGCCGGTGGTGGCTCTGTGAAATATTGGGGCGCGTTTGGATATAATGGGAAGTCTGATCTAGTCGAGATTGTGGACCGAAACAATTCTGACATGTACCAGCGCATTGTCGGTTCCCAGTTAGAAGCCCACTTCAGAAGAATTGGGGGACCTGACGCAGTTTTTCAACAAGACAACGCCACGTTTCATACCTCGGCTAGCACTATAGCCTTTTTTCAAGAACAAGGAGTGCCACTTTTTGACTGGCCGGCATTAAGTCCAGACCTGAATCCTATTGAAAATCTTTAGGGACATTTGGTAAAGCAGATTGACGCAAATGGTCGACAATATAATCATTTGTCGGACCTCAAAGAAGCTGTCCAGCAAGCATGGACTAATATCCCACTGAAAGACCGAGTTTACGATTTGATTCAGAAGAAGGGACGAAAAACCCGTTTCTAGAATAAATATGTAGTTTCAAATGAGTCATACAGCCCTGCTAAGAATTGAATACGCTGTAAGGCGCTATTGTTGCTAATATTTTGCAACACTGTTTTTTCATACTTTTTTATTTTTTGTATGAACCGATGTTGAGATTGCAATGAAATCAACACTATACTCATGTTTCGTCATGTACATCATGCGCTTAAAATTTCAAGCCATTCAAATAAACCAAGCCGAAATTATCACAAAAAAACATGAGTTGCTAATTTTTTGCAACACACTTTATATACACGATGCTATATTATATATTTATATATATATATATATATATATATATATATATATATATATATATATATATATATATATATATATATATATATATATATATAGGGAAGTCTAAGATGGCGAAAGAGAACAAGGGCACGATTGCTGCATAGCAGAACAAATGGGCTACCATTCCGGATGGTGCACCAAGTGCGCTCGTACGCGACCTCATTCCTGACATAGGGAAAGGGTTCAATCGACCCGGCAGAGAGCTTGATCACTTTCTGACGCAGGTTATAACGGGCCATGGCTACTTTCAGGTATATCTTAAGAATAGAAAAAGTCTTTGTAAACACATGTGTGCATTTTGACCTTAGCGTGGAAGACGACGAACCTCATTGGTCTGCCTAGTATTTGCGCAAGTCAGAGTAGAGACTTGAAGAAATGTGTTGGACCGATTAAAGTTGGGCGGAGAACCAAGCCTTACGGACCCTTCGGACCTGCGTACTCAGGGGAATTCACAATTTGTGCACTTCACCTATGAAAGCACGTTTAATTGGAATATAGGGGCTGCGGTGGCACAAAATTGATTCAAATGATACTTACCACTCCTGTCGGGTCGTGTAGCTATTACTAGGAGAGCCGGGCTGACAAAGAGTGAAGCTTAAAGGGGGAGGTGCGTTTAGTAGGTATGATCTCGGCGGCATAATATCCAATCGTCGGGGGTGAGTCCCACACTGCCGAGGACTGAGTATACTTACTCATCCTACAGCGCTATGGCCTAAAACATGTAACTTTTTTTGCTAAGGCGAATATGTTCGTGTACGTTTTTTTTAATGTTATGGCCGATTTTTTGTTCACTCGGGCATTCGCTTTGTCTAAACTGGGAACCATGAAAACCAAGTTAAGATTGGCCGGTCCGGGCCTCGAATCCAAGCCCCCCGAATGCAATGCAAAGGCTTTGCCACTAAGCGATCTTGTTTGAAAACTCCTCTCTCTCTCTCTCTCAATATATATATATATATATATATGATCGCGCCTTATTTTGATTTTGACTCTACTCCCGTTACGGTTTGGGTATAGAGGTTGCTGTCTGTAACACTTGTACGCTTGCAATTTTTGCACGTTAGCAGTAATTAGCGATGGTGCTCTTCTATTTTCTAATTGATTTTAAAGCGTCATAGCCTCATTTGCATAGTCCAAGCGCAATGAGTAAGACCGCGTCGCTGCATAGGTTGAGTTGTACCACTATCTAGTGTACCCATACTCTACTGCTACAAATACGTTTCCTTGTGGAATAGAATCTGCAAACCGTACAACACATTTTGCACATGACCACAATTTAATAACTACAGTAGTTGTATGTAGGTGTGTTCGAGTGCGTGTGGTTGTGTATGTGTGTATGTAAATTAAGCCCTATGATATTAGGATAGACATTGACAATCAGCGTCTTTAGGGTGTGTGTGTCATACTGAGATGAACGAAAAGGAGGAGGAGCAAGGAAGATCATTGGACATATGAGCTTACAAGAGATTTCACATTTTGTACCACGTACGACGGGTGACCTCTTCTTGGCATGAGACATGAGAGCCACATGTCATGCAACGAATGTCGCTTAATCGGAGGAAATCTGCTTGCCGTATGTATGTATGTATATATATATATATATATATATATATATAACGCAATGACGGCAAACAAACGACGTCGAGCTTAAAGTTGTCGTGAAGCTTTTCGAAGGGCATTGAGCCAGCTGTGTTTATGCTGGTTACCAATGGTACGATGTGTGTACACGTTTCATTATATCACTATCAACGCGATGATTGTTTGCGTAATGCACGCAATATACGTATATTCGCTTGTAAGCAGGCAGAGCGGTGCTATTTCGAACTATTGTCTTTTCTAACACGTGGAACACGTAATAAATGAGTTTTTATCGCTTAATGTTTAAATCGCTTATCCACGCGCTGCTTGGGTGTCTTGCGTACCCTCTCCTTTCGTGACAGGCTACACACCGAAGCAGAGAAAGGCCTAGTGTTGTAGTTTATCTCGGTAGGCAACGTCGCGTATCGTCGGTGCGTCGGGCGTCAGGCCGCGACCAACTGGGCCACTAGATAGGTAAATAGAGGCGATATCTGTCACGGCTGGTGTCGTGGCCTCCTGGCGGAGCCTGACGTGATGATCGATGGATGTGTCTGTCCCCCCTTCAATCAGCCAGTGACTGCGCAATCAACTTACGGCTCCAGCGTCCTCGGTCTGTCGTAAGGACGTTGTCCATCACCCGACGCGGTCCTCTCGGGGGCTTCGACGTCGAATGCTCGAAGATAGTGCTGTTTGCTGAAAGTCGCGTTTAAGCGGCAGTTCCAAGCCACGGCTGTGTGCCAGAAGATGCTACGGGACAGGTGTTGACATGCCTTTCCTTCATGGTCTATATGCCTATATCTCCTATCTCCGTGCCCCCATACCCGCTATGTGATAACTAATGGCGTCTTCTTGTATATATATATATATATATATATATGGCGACTATCGCCACGGTGACATTATCAAACTGATTGAGGTTGTCTACTATATTCCAGGCAGATGAGAATTGCCAGAACATTACAGACATAACGGATTCCTGGTTTGTCTATCATGGCTCCTATGATCGGGATTGAGCTTTTCCTGTCATTAGCACCAAGATCAGTTGTAAAACCAGAAGCAACCGAGCAAGATGGCTTAGTGGCAAGGCCTTTGTCTTGCATTCGGGAGGTTTGGGTATGAGACGCAGACCGGCAACTCTTAAATTGGTTTTCGTAGTTCCCAATTTAGACAAGGTGAATGCCGGAGTTGGCAATGACATGAAAAAACCGTACATGGGCATTAGCATATGGTCACAAAAAACGGACGAGGGAATAGTAAACGCAGCCCAGCAAATAGACCCCGACGCACCAATAACGGACACATTAACAACAGCAACCACAAAAAGTGTTACTGTTGTGGTCAAAAGTGATATTACAGCTACGACAGCGTGCGACAAGAAAAACATAAATCAGTTACGATCTTTGATTATTGTTGCTGTGGCTGCTGGTTGCACGAATTTGTTGTCGTTGTTTTGGTTGTTGTTGCTGTTGTTTTTGTTGCAGTTGTTGATCCAGCCAGGGCCTATAGCCATCGTTAGGGAGCTATTTTTCTGACTGGTTTCTCACTTTATTAATTTTCCCCCGCCTCTTTCAAAATAAAATATGACATTCCGACGCTAGCACTTGGATCTGTGTACTCGAGTCATCCAGTCCGTCTAGAAATGCGTACCCCCCCATTAAACCCTGTGGTTCAACATGTTCGCCTATGTTGCCGCTCAGAGCGGCTCTGATATAAAGTCAAAGGTGTTCATGTGTATTGAGGCATGTATGTCAAGCGAATAATACGTTTATCCATTAATCTATATCTAAGCGGGGTAGTATTAAGTAGATTCTACCAGCACACTATGGAAAACTCTCGGGGCTGCCGGTTACGAGCACGCTGAAGGAGTCCGTATGCAAGGCAAATAACCTGTGATGGGCTACAAACAATGTGTGGTGGGCATTGAGTAAATGCACCACGCTGCAACCCTAACAGTGGCAACGGTTCTCGATTCGAATCTCGTGCCGAAACTTGTCACGGGCGGAAAATCAGCCTAGCCTTCGACGACAGATGACTCCGGGAGCCACGGAACGATCTTTCAAGCTTTATGTGTCTATCTATATGTTTCGCTGTATCTATTTATATACTCGGTCGTGAAATAGGCATCTTCATTAACTGCGACGCCGATTGTGCGAGTTCGGCGTTAGGATATGGACAGTTATCGGTCAGCGACCGCACTCGTGATCAAGGACATCGGCAAGTTTTCTCGGCAAATTGGATCTTGCTGTTGGCCTGCACATCTGTTCCAATGTGACAGCTTCAAGGCGTTCCACTGTTGTTGTTGTTATTGTTGTTGTTGCTGCGGCTGCTGTTATTATTGCTGTTGCTCTGGCCAGGTGGAACGCTACCATTACAAGCTGTCGGAGAACGTCTGTTGTTGCTATTATTATGTGTTGTTTTTGCTAATAGTATGGAAATGATGATACATTTTATTGTTTGTGTCCCTGCTGCCGTTACGCTTGGTATTTCGTTGTGCTTAGCCAGTATGGTCAGCTTTACGACGTAATTTGGCTTTACTTGAGAATGTGCTGTCGTTCGTTGCACAGGTTAGCATCTTCTCTGTGCAAAGTTTTTGGTTTTTGTAAAGGCTATCGATTGTCGACGCTGTTTGTGTTGTTGTTTTTGGTGTTGTCTGAGATTGTTGTTGTTCTTTGTATCGTTGCCATCGTAGAGGTTTCTACTGATAACTCTGTCTACACGAGTGTCGCACAGCTGCACTGTAATAGTGATAAAGTGGTGTGATACTAAAGGTAATGATGCGTCGGCACGCTTGATAATCTTGTATAATGCAGCTGCCGCTCCATCTATAAGCAATCTTTCTTGTCTTTCAGCAAAGATTATTTTCTTAGATTTAAAAAGATTACGATATATCTATCGGGCGAGTATGAGGATAGAAATAGAGCGTGTTGTTGCTTATTTTCGATGAAAGCAGCAACCCCATGCAAGAGCCCGTAGGTCATTAAAATATTCTCAGACAAACCAGTGTGGCAAACGCCTAGCAAATGTTCCGTTATCACGTTGGTGAGCAAAGACGTCTCGGTAGCTGTTTAGGTAAAAGGCTGTCGAGCTGCTATGGGTGCTATTCTAGGAACTGCTCGCACCTCCTGCAAGCAATTAACATCATCCCGGATCATTTTGCAGCAGCTCGTTCGATACACGTTTATTTAGACTAGTTTCTTGTGCCGCGGCGTGGTCTAGAGGTGGACTAGTAGCGCTAGTCATGGTTGTCATCTACCGGGGTGTCGCCGGTTTGATCCCTGTTGTTGTTGATCTAATTTTCTTTGAGCTATGCTCATTGAGAAGGGATGATAAACCATACCGCTGAGAGTCAGCGGCCATGCTGCCACAAGGACTGTTGGGGAAACCCTAGGCATCTTAACATGTCCAGCCCTTGGTTCATTGAAGATATACCTCAGGTTAAATTCCAAGCCCGTAGGGGACGGAAGATGGTCTAGAATAAAAAACAACCTCCTTAAAATGTTTTAATTCTAGACCAGTTGGTTGACTTCTTTGGGGAGAATCCGACCCTTCGACATGAGTATCGAAACGTACATTTGTTTCCAGACAGGAGGTTGCAAAGATGTCGTTAGTGGACCACCAAACTCGGACTCTCTGTCTCCCTTGTCTGGCCTATAGAGTGCGTATAGAAGATTCATAATGACGGGTCTGCAAACCAATACTTCTCGAGAGTCTCGATCACCTGTTTTGTGAGCGTTGCTAGGATTATGTTCTAGGTGACTCTAGAAGTTTTCAGCCAGCAGAATTATGGGTGATCTGTTCGGAGCTGCTGAGAGTACGTGACAGAGTTTCTTGACAAGAACTTCCTCCGTTAAGCCCCACGACCTACGACGCTAGGCTACGCGAACGCCGTGATGGGCATAGAAGCGTTTAACAAAGACTCGCACGAAAATTTTACAAACCAAGTTGACGTCGAACGGGCGAGCTCGGTAGAAGTAGCTAATCCTACCAGTCATCTAAAATCGTGAATTCTGGTGTGAGTGCACTAGGTAGAAATCTAACGGAACAAGGTTAGGACTGTAAGATCTGTGCAATAGATGTCCAGCCCGCGGTGGTCCGTTACCACAGTTTATTATATACGAGTATTAAGTGTATTGCAAAAAATTAGCAACGCATGTTTTTTTATGATAATTTCGGCTTGGTTTATTTGAATGGCTTAAAGTTTTAAGCGCATGATGTACATGACGAAACACGAGTATGGAGTTAATTTTGTTGCAATCTCACAATTGGTTCATAAAAAAATAAAAAAAGTGTGAAAAAACAGTGCTGCAAAATATTAGCAACAATAACGTCTTACAGCGTATTCGATTCTTAGCAGGACTTATTTGATACTACATATTCTATTCGTGAAACGGCGTTTTCGCACCTTCTTCTGAATCAAACCGTAAACTTGGTCATTCATGGAGTTAATGAGCTGTTGTAAGTACGAAAGTGGAATATTAGTCCATGCTTGCTGGACAGCTTCTTTGAGGTCCGACAAATTATCATATTGTCGACAATTTGCGTAAATCTGCGTCACCAAATGTTCCCAAAGATTTTCGATGGGATTCAGGTCTGGACTCAATGCCGGCCAGTCAAAAAGTGGCACTCCTTGATCTTGAAAAAAGGCTACAGTGCTAGCCGAGGTATGAAACGTGGCGCTGTCTTGTTGAAAATCTGCGTCCCTCAATTCTTCTGAAATGGGCTTCTAACTGGGAACCGACGATACGCTGGTACTTGTTGAAATTGTTTCGGCCCACAATCTTGACTAGATCGGACTTCCCATTATATCCAAACGCGCCCTAATATTTCACAGAACCACCACCGGCCACACGTTTCGAGAACCATTTAGGTTCATTCCGTAAGTTCATTCCGAGATTAAATTTCTTTTCATCCGAGAAGACGATGTTTTTCCACTCGCTATCCCAAGTTTGGTATCTATGCGAAAATTCACGCCGTGCGCAAATGTGCTTCGGTTGCAGTCGCAGCATAAGCTTTATTTTCGTGTATCGCACGTTTTTGTCACTTAACGCTCGGTACACTGTGGATCGGTGCACTGGCACTCCCAAAGTAGTCCTGATCCTGGAAGAAGACATTTGGTCATGAGTAGCCAACTGTATGATCCTTCGCCGATCTCGAATAGTCAAAACTGGCTTACGCCCACTGTTAGATCTGCACCTTTGGTTCACTCCAGGGTGTAAGAACCTGCTGATGGTGCTCTTATGCCGTCCAAATCTGGTTGCTATAGCAGTTACTGTATGGCCGAGCTCAGCATATGCCTCAATTCTTGTCTTTTCGTTATCCGAGAGACCCTTCGTACGACCCATGGTTTAAACATACGCTTCGCCGTTAGTTTGGAACAACGACTAAGCTGTAGAACTTTTTGCAGCTATAGAACGATTGATTTAGCTGGACAATAGTTCTGACATTTGATCCCCGGGACCGAATATCAGCTGTAGTATTGACTATCCTCTACAGACAAGAGCTGTGTTGTTAGAATGTTATTGTTGGTAATTATTTGCAACACTGTTTTTTTCACACTTTTTTTTATTTTTTGCATGAACCGATTGTGAGATTGCAACGAAATTAACACCATACTCGTGTTTTGTCATGTACAGCGTGCGCTTAAAATTTCAAGCCGAAATTATCACCAAAAAACATGAGTTGCTAATTTTTTGCAACACACTTTATATATATATATATATATATATTTATATATATATATATATATATATATATATGCGAGCGGAAGTAGCCGTAAGCAAATACGATGCGCCTACTTTGTCTTTTTACGATCGGCTCAGGGTGCTTTTCCTCTGGAGTCCCCTGGAGCGTGAGCGTGTGGTCACGGGTTCTTTAACCCAAATTTAGCCTAGGATAACAATGTGCTCCGAACAGACGCTGCATTATTTCCTCGTTGAATGTCGAGCGACAGCCTCTGACGCCGCAAGAATTCGAATGCTCTCGAGTTTCCCGTCAAAAGATTAAGGCTTCTATCTAGGCGCTAAATCAGCTTGAGCGTAAGGGGGCCTGCAGCTCCCATAGTCTCGAACGCCAACGGACAAAATTCGTGCGGATAATCAACGCTGTAGTGTACCCTGCATTTGCCAGCATGTCTCGACAATGCCACCAGGTGAGAGCATGATCTCACTTACGCGATTGTAACGTTTGCGAGTTACGTTGTTGTAGACGTTCGATATCACATCGCAGGTAATCAAGTTTTTTTTTTTTCTGAAATAAATCTATTTTCCTCAAGAAGTAGGGCGCAAGTGTTCTGACAGTCATCTGTAGGTACCCTACGCGACACTCTAGTCTACCCGGCCTAAGCTGGTATAATCTGGTCTAAACCGTACAAACTTTCGCCTGCACCACACGCAGCCCTTCGTTGTAGCTAGCATGTATAATTTTACACACAAATTGACGTAAGTAGGTGCTATTTAACGCATAAAAAGCACACGCATATATACTACGAGAGGCGTGGTTAGCGCGGCTGGCACGTTCACAATATGCCTGTCATACAACTGCTGCAACAATGGTCGAGTGCTTACAAACGCGCAATTTGTTGTGACAATGTAAATATATATATATATATATATATATACATTTAATTTTTAACATGTAAAACAGTAGGCATTTTCCTCGACATCTCCCATCTAAATTCATTGTTCAACTACAGTGTTGAATCGGTAGGCATAGAAGTTTTATATATATATATATATATATATATATATATATTTGTATATGAGTGTTTGTTTACACATATGTATATATACATTTTTAATCGTGTGGAAAGCTGACGCTGCCGGCAGCCAGGAGTAAAGAGATTGGTCTCTCTCGGTTGTCGTCGCTCACTTCATGAGGCATGGCATGGGGGGGGGGGGGGAGGGGGCGAGCAGGCGGCCGCAGCGGAGGATCGAAAACATCGCCTCGTCGTGTAGTCACGTGCGCTATCCGACAGTGAGACAAGCGGTTGGCCCGTCATCCAGTCATTCAGCCACTTGAGCAGCGCTCGACAAGCCAAGCTGAGGCCACTTGACGCCAACCGAGCGCACCCCGCATTGACATTCAGCCACAACACGGTGACAGCTGTGATGTGTGAGAGCTGATAGATACGTCAGTGACACTTCAGTGTTGTTTGTAATAGACAACATGTACGACTACGCACACGTATAAAGCGGCTCACTCGTCGCATGTTGTTCCGTTCCTCTAGTTGCCCTTCTTCCCAAGATCCTCATGCCGGGCCGTGAACCGCGTGCGTCGTTTTCCATTGAACTTGGCCGCGCTATACCTCTCTCCATCACATATATAAATATGTATGAACATATATATATATATATATGAATATATATATATATATATATATATATATATATATATATATATATATATATATATATATATATATATACGGGCTAAACATTATATATTTTGTAAATTTATTTATATAACTTTGCTATGTTGGCACTTGGGAGTGGACAATTGGGTCACGGGTTCTCTAAGCCAGGGTTAGCCCAGTTCAACACTGTGGCCCGGACAGACGCTGCATCATTTCCTCGTTGAATGTCGCAAGAGTTCGGATGCACTTAAGTTTCTCGTCGAAAGGTTAAGACTTCATCTTGAGTGTACTGGGGCTTGCAGCTACCGTTGTCTCGAACGCCAACGGACATCATTTGTTCGGAACATCAACGCTAGAGTATTTTCTACAGTTGTTAGCTTCAGCTTACTTGGAAGCATGACCTGCTTGGTCCGCACCTGTACCGACCACCAAAGGGGCTATTAAGTCGGTAACGGTTGAGTCCCAATCAAGCATACGGCCGCGCTTAAAGAGTGTCAGAGTCAGACCGTCAGGTCTCTTCCATCATCCTGGAATAGATCCGGGGGTTCTAGCGCACACAGAAAGCCAGCAGAGCTCAGTGCCCGACTAAAGGTGTCATGCAAGGCGGAGTGATGTGCTCGTCGACCTGCACTCACCTTTTCGTCGTCTCGTCGTTCAAAGGAGCCTTAATGCGCAAACAGAGTAGAGCGTGCAACCAAGGCCCAGCACCTTGACGACTGAAAGCTCGAAGCCTAGTTATATTAGCAACGGAAGATTCTGATCTATTAATCAGGCTGGTTAGTCGCTTTTTCCAGCATGGAGGCTGTCTAACTCACCCATGATAGCCCTATCATATGAAGGAGAGTCGAATCACAACGACAATCCATCGGTCAGCCTTTGAAGCTCAACGTTGTAAGCATCCCACCCATAACTAATATATTTATAATAATGTTATTAATATTTATGAGAGCGTGTGTTCAATTTTGTGTATTTATTGATTTTCAGTAAGTATCAAAGCATGGTTAAACGCTGCCCCACAATGTCTATGTCAGCTATCTCTTGGTTTTGCGCTTATCTCCTTTGCGGTTACTTTGTATTGTTGACCGCTGTTGTCCGAAATGTCAAGGAGTCACCTAATGAATGATGAATGGCCAGTTATTTCACGGTCGACGTGCGAGGTCGCGTGATATGATGGTTGACCACTACAGCAGTGGTGCAATGGGGTTGCAACATTTCGATCGCATGGGTGTTTCTGCATTGAGAGGTGACGAGAGATAGAGGCGTATGCCAAGAAAAAATCGGCGTTCACTGCGGCGGTTGGTACAACAGGATTCTTCCTTTCTGTTCTTTAGTGTTTTTTAATTTCTTTATATCTGTCTTTTCCCCCCGGGTTTCTTCGTTCTGCTCCTTATTTTTCGGTTTGTTTGGCTACCATCGTGGTGCTATTTATTCTGGGTGCAACCTTTGTACAAATCCGTTTCTGCTGTTGACGCAGGATTTGAATGTCCTAGTCGGAAGCGTACTCGCGATTTGGACACGTTATTTTCTCGTGATCTGGACCCTATCCGCATTAAGATTTAATACCGCTGGCTTATTGAGGACCAGCTAATATAAGCGTAAAATAGGGGTTTTATAATCAACTCTGTTAGCCATATATATATATATACATCATTGAATACATAACGTCTTGTTTGTAACGAGATATCCACGTCGGCGTTAGCACGTTTAAGGTTTGATGTTATGCAAGATGAAGAAAAGTCGACAAAAGCACGAGGTGTAGTATTATATCTTTATCTGCATATATATATATATATATATATATATATATATGCCATAATCTCGATTTTTGAATTCATAAGTCGAATAGTTTGCGTGCATTACTGGAGCTGGGGCCAATTGTAGAATATCGTCTTGTTAATGCTGATGCGTTTTTCTTGGCCCGTCGAATCAAAATCACAACGACAGCAGCAACAACAACCACGACAGCAACAACAATGAACAAAAAACGTGTCCACACGCTCTTGACCATCTTGCTCGTACTCGGCTTCAAAAACGCGATGGCCTTCTACGACTGTTGCTGTTGCAGTTCTTGGTGATGGTGGTGGTGCTGGCTCTATTTCGTCGTCTTTTTCTTCTTCTTGTTGTCACACTACTGATGTACGCCGTGCCACCGTGGCGGCCGTGTATCTCTGCCGCTCTCTCTCTGTTAGCATCGAACTGCGCTTAACAACCACCTACGAAGGTGGATAGGTGGCAGTGAGTGGGATTGTTTGCACACTTGTTTCGGCTCGCTTTTCGCTATCGTTGTCGTCTTGTCTTGTCATGTCATGTAGGGACGGGCCTCCATTTCTCGTCCCGCCTGCCCCCCGCGGTTAAGGGGGCGGGGTGGGGGGGCGTCATGGTCGGTCGGCGTTGATCGACGGCTCATTTGGGCCGAAAGCGAGCGCGGGGCAGAGGGAGCAAAATCAACAACAACAACGACGACGACGACAACAACAACAAGCCCCGCACTAAGCGACCAGCGAAATAGTCGAGGAGGAAGAATTGACAACTGGGTGTTGAACAAAACAAGGCTGTGTTTTTTTGTTGCCCCCTTAGCTCGCCTCTCTTTACGCTGAATATCAGCTGTGATACTGATGATGGCGATGATGATGATGAACATGATCCCCCTCATCAGCAACATCATCACAAACACCACTATCATGATCCACTCATCATCATTGTCATCAAAAACATCGCTAGCATTATTATCATCATCATTGTCATCAAAAACATCGCTAGCATTATTATCATCATCATTGTCATCAAAAACATCGCTAGCATTATTATCATCATCATTGTCATCAAAAACATCGCTAGCATTATTATCATCATCATTGTCATCAAAAACATCGCTAGCATTATTATCATCATCATGGGATCATAATCATCATCATAACATAGCTGTCGTTATTGTGAGGTTGTTAAGGTCATTGTCATGGCATGGCGTCTTGATGCATGTTGCCACGAAAGCGGAGCCGGAGACTGGAGGCCGGAGGTCGCTCGTGGGCGGGACAGTGGAGATACAGTAGAGGCCGTTGGGTTGAGAGGCAGGGATAGGAGATGTGTGGTGTAGAGAACCGTAGGTGGACAGCTGCTGTTGCTGCTGAAGATGGAGGGCAGCCAGCCGATGTGATGAGGTTAATGTTGGCGGTGCCCCTCTGGTTGTGCTACTCCCCATCCCCCCACCTGCTGCTGTTGCTGCTGGCCCTGGCAGAGGTAGATGGGGTGAAAACGCGTGGTGAACAAGATAGAGAAAGAAGCATACTAGTATATGAGAGAATGCTATAAGAAGAAAAAGAGGAACAATAAGAAGAAAAGATGAATTGAAGAAGAAGAAGAAAATATGAGGGGAAAGGTCATGGTTGTGCGGCGATGGCGGCTCCATGAATACGGGCCCTGCGACAGTGAGTCGATTATTTAATCAGCCAGTGAATTAGGTTAACCCAAGTTCGTCGTGATTCGCACGTCGACCTGCCACATCCGAAGGAGCACCAGCAGCGACTGGACTGCCGGTGGTACGCTGATGACTTGTTACTAATTTCAACTCTAGCAGTAATTATAGTTCTAATAGTTTTAGTATTGAAAAACACAGGCAGGTGATTCTTCCCAGTGCACGCTGAATCTGCCAGATACCCACCACAGATATAGATATGAAAAAGGGTAACATACCCTTAAACTCAGAAAGGTAAACTGCGGCCGTTATGAAACGACCAGTTAACGCCAACCGGAACAGCAATATTTAAACAGGATATTGTTTTTTGTTGTTCTTCTCAAAAGTTGGCGGATCAACTTTGGAGAGAGGGGCAATATCCAGCTTTGTAAAAGAAGGCTACCCTAGCCCTTATCAGGATACAGAAAATATGTCTATTGATCCTAGCGCGTACTGATCAACAGATCTTCTGGAGACCTTTGAAAAGGCATACGGAACGGTCACCAGTATGAGGCTAACGGCAAAACTTGAAGAAATAAAGACACTCTCGGACAAGCAATTCGGCTTGGAAAGGCGGTTGACGGAAATCACTATCGACGTTTTAGTTCTACAGAAGGCCGAAAAACAAAAAAAGAGGAACCAATTCAAGAGACTTTTACATGGTCCTTTAGCTGGACATTCGCAACGCCCTCAGCTCATTGAGATGGCAGGTCATTATAGACGTATGGCTAAAAAGGGAGTCTTGGATACGTATCTTCAAAAGATCATAACCTCCTACCTCAGCACCCGGTCAATCATTCACGGGAGCATATATTTCTTCATGAGCTCCGATATCCCATTGGGGTTTTATACTAGGCCCTTTGCTCCGAAAGATGGCGTAAGACAGCGTACGCTCTGCAGATTGGAATGTGTTTGGACGTTTGCTTACGCGAAAGGCCTAGCCATCCTTGCCAAAACGCACGCGGAGGACACGCTACAAGGAAGATCACAAGTATAAATCGATATGGTAAGCGACTGAATGATAAGGCACGGGAAAGGCGAGTTGGCGCTTCTTACGGAAACAAAATAAGAAGGAGGCACGGAGATCTTTGTTTAACACTGAGCGGTGTAAACATAAATATAAGGTGCCCGCAAAGGCAGAAAAAACTGACAAACAGCCTGGTCAAGATTTTGCCGAAAACACGCGGAGCAAACGAAACTAAAAAAAGGAGGCCCTCCTAAACGCGCCAAGAAAATTGGCAGTAGAAATAGCCAAAGCATAAAAAATAAATGAGACCACGGCCATTATCGCAACAGTCAAGCTAAGAGTATGGCCTAGAACGATCGAGGATAGAATAGACAGAAAACAGAACCCGTCTATAAGAAAAACCGAAGCCTGGAGACAGGCGCTTAGAGGGTAGCACGCGGAATGGACCAAAGCAGCAGCGGATACACCAGGTCATTTCCGACCTAAAAATGGCTCAGCGGAAAGCATGGAGACCTCACCTACTATCTGACGTGGATACTGACAGGGCGCAGGTGCTTTCAACAACACCTGTTAAACATAGACATGTCTCCAGATACCAAGTGTATCTATCCTATGCGAAGCAGACGAGGAGGATGACAGGACTCGTAGAATTTGCCACCGAAGACGTACGCAAGAATTTATCGGTCCCCACCACGCTCCGGAAGAATATGTGCAAATGGGAACGGGGTATCAGGCCGGTGGAAAGCATTGTAAGGACGAAATACAACGAGCTGAAAAACGAAGAGCTGAAGACAAGAGCTCCAACTACGAGATGGGATAGCGGTCAGAAACCAACGTCAGAATGGTACAATAATAAATGAAGCAGCTCAACGAGGAACCTCCATGTTCGGCGAAGTATACCGAACGTGGAAATGAAACGTGTTGTAACACTAAGTCTAAGTATATAAAATATTTTCTTTTTACAAAAGCAGATGTCCTTCATTCTATAACGAGCGAAGATATTTCATTCAAAGTAACGACCCTCGCTAGCTATACACTGTGTCCGTCATTTAGGCAACTTGTGGAATCCTCGCCAAAAGATGTCCGTATTCTTAGAAGCGAACCAATTACCTTTCTATTTTCACGATTTCGTATGAAGAAAATGTATGCTCAGCCAGAGCGTGACCTAGCGACACGAAGAGGTACTAATCGGATAGAGCCAAGTTTATTGAATTAGCAGAGTGGGAAAAGGTTTCTCACTGAAGATGCTTTATAAAATGTTCGCAGACTCTGCTTTATGTCAGGATGCGTTGTCGATATAGAATACCAATTTGTTGTGCCATCTCTTAGGAGAGTTGAAGAGAATCTACTTTCATCTCCGGTCACGATTCGATGTAAGAATGACTTTTGTTCGAACCTGGCGAGAGAAAATCCTACAAGTGGTTTGTCGGTTCTCCTGTTGTCTTTAATTTAGTTCACTTGGGACCCACGTTGAGAACTCCAGAATCTGTTACATGGCCTTTGTATATATTCAATATTATATATATATATATATATATATATATATTATCATTTGGTAAAATAACAATATATAGGATTTTGTAGGCTGACATTATTGCTGACTGTAGTAAACATTTTTCAATAAACGAGCAGTGGTTACCGATATTTACATTGGCATTCGTCGATTTTGTAACCATTTTATTTTACGCATATAACCTGATGGTAATCATGCCATGTTGTTCGCATCGAACTCTAGATCTATTTCTCTGCAATGACATTTTGCATCCGTCGTTACAAAACGCAGGTTCCTCGACGTAGTTATGTTGAAAGTTATAAGTCACAAGATGGCTTAGTGGCAAAGCATTTGCCTTGCGTTCGGGAGGACTGGGTTCGAGACCCAGACCGGCGACTCTTAAATTGGTTTGCATGGTTTCCAATTTAGACAAGGTAAATGCCGGAGTGGACTAAAAATTAGCCATGTCATGAAGAAAACCGTACACGGGCTTTAGCCTTTCGGAAAGTCTAAAAACAAAAAAAAGTCACCCATACTGATGCCGTGGTGCGATTTCCCTCTAAATATTCTTTGTCTAAGGCTTCTTCTAAGGGTTCGGTACTAAACGGTATACCGTCCAGAGCTATCTTTTAACGGCTAATGTGCGTTCGCGGCATAATTCGCAGCGCAAGTGTTGCCGATGCGTTACCGATCTCTGAAATCTCTGTAAAACGTGCGATTTAGGAAACTTGTATATGCTCGACATAAAGTACACACATACATAGATACCTACAAACGCAGTTGCCAAGATGCAGACGCTACAGTCGAGTTACGTCACCGACATGTCACTACGGCATCTACTTCACTGGCGCTGGCCATGATTGGCAGGCAGCGTCGACCGATTATGACGGTCAAAGCCAATCACGCGAGAGCAACCCCATGCCTTTTGCTAGTGTTGGTGTTGACGTTATCGTCATCGTCGGCAAGGAAGCAAGGGCCGGCAATAGAGAAACGGGTGGACGGGTGGAATGGGGAGGGGCAAGAAAAAGAAGTGACACGGAGGGAGAGGAAAGTCGGACGCTTGGCGTCAGCTTGACATGCTCTTGATATCACCTTTGTCACCATCACCTTGTAATGTCAACGTGACCTTTAGTGTAGTAGTTGGTTTACGTTATTATTACTGTTGTTGTTGTTGCTGCTGTTGGCCTTGTTATTACGTCTATTGTTGTTGTTGTTGTTGTTGTTGTTTCTGCTGTTGTTGTTGATGTTCTTTCTGTTGCCACCTTAGCTCCATGCCTTCATAATTAACTTTATATATATATTTCATTTTTTCATTCAACTTTATATATTATATATACATACAGGTAGTTCAACAAGTTCTTAAAATGAGATTTTCCGAATTCGAATTTTGGCGCGCTTTCTCCGCTATTGGAAACGGCAACTTTTCGAATGCTAGCAGTCAAAATATTATGGTGATTGGCCGTTGCGATTTCGTTTGATCGCTTTTTCCCGTGCAACGTATCGGCGTGATTTTGAAAAATGGAGAAAAAAGAGTTTCGAGTGGTTATCAAGCATTTTTATTTCAAAGGTTGGAATGCGACCCAAGTGAAAACTGAGTTAGACGAGGTGTACGGTGACTCTGCGCCATGTTTTGCCACTGTTTCCAACTGGATTAATGAGTTAAAAAGAGGTCGCAGGAGCACCGAGGATGAACTACGTTCAGGACGCCCAAAAACGGCAACTGATGAGGAAAACGTGGAAAAAGTGCGGAAAATCGTTGCCGCAGATAAGCGAGTGAACATTAGGGAGATAGCGGAGGCCTTGGGGATCAGTTTGGGTAGAGTGCATTTCATCCTGCACGAAAACTTGAAGATGAAAAGCTCAGAGCAAAATGGGTGCCGCATTTGCTCAACCAATGCCAAAAAGACGCGCGTGTTTCCGCTTCACAGCAAAATTTGGCCAAGATGTCGAAAAATCCGTCGGATTTTTGGCGCAGATTCGTGACCGTCGATGAAAGCTGGGTCCATCACTACACTCCCGAGACCCAAGAAGCATCTCGTCAATGGTGTGCACCTGGTGAAGGACCTCCGAAAAGGGTGCGGACAACGGCATCGACCGGAAAGATGATGACTACGGTTTTTTGGGACCAACGTGGAATAATTCTGGTCGACTTCCTTGAGAGCGGTAAAACGATCACGGGAGAATATTATGCAAGACTGTTGGACTGGCTGAAGCAAGAACTCAACGTGAAACGGCCCGCTTTGCAGAAGAAGGTTGTCCTGTTTCACCAGGACAATGCTCCCGCACACAAGTCGCGGCAAGCAACGGCAAAACTGGCCCAACTGAGGTTCGAACTTATTGAACAACCTTCCTATTCTCCAGACCTGGCCCCCTCTGATTATTTCCTCTTCGGACATTTGAAGAATAGTCTCGATGGAAAGCGTTTTTCCAGCAATGAAGAGGTTAAGGCTGCTGTCAATGCCTATTTTCAGTCTAAAGACGCGGAATTCTACTCAAGAGGTATAAATGCTCTGAAATCTCGGCGGGAAAGTGTATTGAGCTTCTCGGGGAGTATATCAAATAAGAAAAATTAAAAACAAGATTTGGAAAATTCTTGGTTTTCATTTTAAGAACTTGTTGAACTACCTGTATTTTCCTGTAACCATAACATTAAATAATAAATGAAGTTTAAGTCTCTCTATATATATATATTCAGACCGGACCTAATAAATGATCTAGAAGAAACGGTCCACGTGACCTCAAAAGATAAAATCATTAAAAACCCAGTGTACCTCTGCACCCAATGGAATTCCTTTTTTTTTTTTTTCAAGCCCTTTAGCGAGAATTATAGAGCTTTTGAGCCAGATTTTTACTCCCATGTATAGAAATAGGAGTGTTCTACTGCAATTCCTTTCTTAAATTATTACTTAGGTTTTCAAAAAAGGTGAAGGAGTCATTGAGAACTACATACCTGTCGCTCAGTGTATCATAGCTTAGCTTATATTATATTTGGAAATATTTTGGTTGACTAGCTTGGGAACCGATTACTTGCACTTAACCAAGTTGGCATTGAACAACATCACTTTACCTGGTAAAGTATCATATTGCTATCAGCATCATATTGCTAATAGTAACATGTATAAGAAGCTCTGTAAAATACGGTCTCCGAAACGGACAACTTGCGATATGATGATGATGATGATGTCGCAGGTCGAATCAACCATTCATTCTCCTTTCCTCTTTTTCTACACTCCGCGAATGTATAGGAGGGCACCTTTAATTTCAAACATGTTTGTAGTATTATACTTTTTATACGTTAGCTCGTTGTATAGGGACAGCACATGTTTGCAAAAACACGTGTAAACGCCATTCAAAAAGTTGGTCTGCAGGTGGGCTCTAATTTCAATAGAGTACCCGTCGTGCCGGTACTAGGGTCGCAGCGTGGTTAAAGTCGGGCGGGGCAGTCTTCCTCTATGAGTGGAAGGGGAGACAAGTCGTTTGTGGAAGTTTAGGTGATGATTACATTGACAACCACCATGACAACAAGCACGATGGAAGAACGACGAATGAAATTACAAGTATCTCTTCGGGCCGAAAGAAGCGCGTCGGTGGGACGCTCTGACCCGAATTTTAAAAAAGGCGGGGACGAAATTCGACATGCCCGCTTTGTTGTTAGTGGTGGTTGTCAGCTTCGTCGTCGTCACGGGGCGGCTGCTGTCGCCGCACCGTAGTCCACGTTGTTTGTTTTCGACCGCATCTGACGAATCTGGCATCTCAATCGAACCATTCACTAAATCGCTTGCTTCATCCATCGTGCGATATATGACGGCGTAGCAACAACTTCAGCAGGCTCACATTCGATATTTACAATGCATTGTGCATTCGTGTGTGCGACTCGCGACCGAAGGAGACTCATAGAAGAGTTCAATCCTCGCCGTTGCACATTTGTATTTACGGGGTCGTCCGTTTTACGAAGCAATGCGAACTCAAACCCGTGGACGTTGATCTGTCGGCTGAGAGTGAGCTCAAAAATTAAGTTAAAAATATACACAACGAAATAGAGAGATATGGATAGATATATGGATTGACGGAAAACTAAGGGAAAACAAGCACTGATTGTGCGCGCTTCAGCGGCTGCTACCGTTTCGTTGGCTCCCGACGCTCTGTCTTGTGCTGTTCTTTAAACTTGATTCGCTTTGTCGTCGTTGGCCGCTTAACATGGGAAGAAGGCAAGGTGTCAGGAGGTCTAAAGTTATATATGCATATATACAGGGTGTGACGGAAATATTTGAAGAGCGATAGACAGAATTTTAGAGCTCGTTAAAGCAAATATTAGTTTCAAGTTTATTGACCAAGTAGTAGGTATTATATTTTGTTACATTGGACGGTTTAGAGAAACCGGATTGGAGCATTCAAGTAAATGATATGTTGTGCACTGATGGCCGCAACGTTGACAAGTGCATAATTCGTCAGCTTCATGGTGGCCATGTCGAACACAAAATTTATGGTGAAAACCATGCATAGCGAATCGAAGGGTAAGATGACGATTTGCCATATTGGGATCCTTCCACGTGTCCGTGGTGAGGGCAGGCGTCATAAAGAAGGCTGGATCGACATCAGCTAGTTTCGCCTCCCAATTCTGGATATGCTGCCTAAATGCCTCAGTGTGAGGCAGGTTAAAGCTTCGCTGCAAAGTTTCTGTGAAGAGAGGTGTTCCAGCCGCCAGGTAGACAAGTCGGTTGCGGCTTATTCTGTGGACACCCAGGGTACGCTTGAGGAATGCAGCTTTAAGTCTATCGAGATCAGCGAGGTTCGCTGCGCTGAGGTACGGCCATATCACTTGTATTCCATACCCAGCTGTGGGGCCTATTTTTATATCAAATCTGTAACGACAACCGCACCGGTATTTGAATACTGTGAAATGCCATAAAACCCTTACGGATTCTTTCTTTGATATGTCGCGTAAAGCACAACCCAGTGGTTGTTAATTCGACGCCGAGGTAGGCGAAATGTTTTACGTACTCGACAGGGCTTCCTTGAAGGTGAAGCCCATCATCGCTAGCCAGTTAAAGCAAATATTTTTCCCATTGGAACATGGTCTCTGAGAAGTCTTGTTTCGAAGTGAGAGTGAAATGACTACAACTTGTGACACTGGTGTTTTTGCCCAACATAGGAGCACAACATGTGCTGTTGCGAGACAACCAGTCCTCCTAGACAGAAGCTAAGCGTACCGTCGTATTCGCGAGTGTTGCGAGACAACCAGTCTCCCTAGACAGAAACTAAGCGTACCGTCGTATTCGCGAGTATTCTACTTCTGAAGAACATATAAGGCCGGAAGATGCGGCATGGTCGCTTAGAAGAGAATTCGCAAAAAAATACGTTTTTTTATTAGCTTTCGCACCAAATACCTCAAAATCATAACTCGACAACCGCCCACAGCGTTCAAGACTAACATATTCAGCAAATGCGCATTTCATGACGATCATTTTGGTACCAAACGTATGGCAATGCGAGCTGTGCCATGTTTCATTGGAAAAAAACCTTTGCTTTAACGAGCTCTACAATTCTGTATATCGTAAGTTTTTATTATGAAAACAAATGGAGCGGCGATTGTTCCGCGAGAACGTGTGCACTCGGACTATTGCTCTATCTCGTCTAGAGTGGGTATGTCTCTTGTCTCCGGTTGCGAGGTTCAGCTGCTCATCGACCCTGTGGAGGTGTTTGCGAGTGAAGTTGCCCGGGCCGCCCAAGGACTTGGACACTGGCGGTTAAAACTCATGTTGGTAACTTATTGAGGCATATTTCACGAGTTTCTTCATCTCGGCTGGATTACCAGCGTGGCCTCTCGAGATCGCTCCGCCATTCACCATTGAAGGTCGGCGACTGTAGCGTCCCAGACAAGCATCCTGCCCCTACTGAACGGGATAAGAGTCATGTTATCCGGACGCTTATCATTGTCGGCAGAGATGCCCTGGGGCTTTAAAATGCACGGGAATCCGCTACCCGTGACCGAAGCGCTCGACCAAGGGTGTAGTTAACACCGACATGCCTGGCGCGCCGTCCAGCTTTCAAGATGCACGGTAATCCGTGATGGGCTAATTTGTCAACAGGTTGGCCACAGTTGCATTGATGAGGGAAGACAGGATCACAGCCGAGAGATGGCCTGTCTCGATTCGGGCCGTTTCGTTGTCCAGGAGGGTACTCAGTGGGCGATTGGAAGCTCATGCAACCCAGCTTAAGATCCCTCAGCAGCGACCGCTCGAAGGCAAGCCTTTGTTGCACTTTTCTAGACCGTGCGCACAGTGGCGACGTGGTCTTGGTTAAGCTAGTGCGCAATACCTCGTTTTCCGATTTGGTGCTTGATCGCAGGTTTGATCCTGGATGTGGGGATCTAATTCTTGTGTTTACACATGAGTAACAGAAACGTATATGTCACGGTGCATTAGAAAAAATACATATACTTTAGCGTGGCGCACTTTGGCTTTATGTTTGGTTGTTCCACGCTGTCACAAGGTTTTGTTGTTAAGAACAAATAAGCCCACATAGCGAAACGCTTCCGAACAAAGCCGGAGAGATTTCAAAAAAGAGTTAGAAAGAGACTGACACCCATTGTACCCTCGAACAACTAGCTTGAGAAGTTCTACAGAGACAAAAACCGGAACACAAACTTTACTGACCCTCTGATGTACTTGCCTAAGGTGCAATTCCAGGAGCTGCGCACATGCACACACCGGGAAGAGTGGTTGGTTGGAAAATATTTAGATTAGCCATTGTGCACATCGCTTTCTAACCTCTCTCTCTATCGCTGTATATATATATATATATATATATATATATATATTGACTTGGGTACGTGTGCACTGTATAAACGACGAGCCAGCAATGGCGACTCTCCTCTCGTCTCCGGAGACACAAGCCGTTCAGTTAAACGGAGTGGACAATGAATATATATATATATAGATTGTGACGAAATTACTGTTAAGCATCATGGCGCAATTCAAATGAGTCCTAACCAACCACGTCCGACGGCTACAGCGCCCGCGCCAAAATCTCAACGTACACAACGTTCACCAACCGATACATGTCTGAACCGAACAAGACATGTCTCAACCAGCCAGCAGAGAACAGCCGCAGCCTTTTACGCCGAAACCTCAACGTCCTCTACCGTCCAAACGATCATCGGCCGACATCGGGAGAGGGTCGACCTTAGTCCAAGTCAAACAGTCACGTAACCTGTATTCTTATACGAAACAAACACAAACCGCTGTAACTAACTTTCGACCGATTTGAGAGCGAGCTCTGCAACCCTTTGGGGTGTCAGCACGCCGCGGTGCCTCGTGAACCAATAAATAGACCTAGCAGCATGGCTTAAAATCCATCCGCTGCTCGGCTGTGTTTTGCATTAGACCTTATGCCGCGTGTCGTCATTCATCGTTCCTGAGTCCCTTGAGCTGCAGGACCCGTCCGGATGAGTTTATATCCCCAAGCTGACCTAGCGTAACATACCAACGTTACAATATATATATATATATATATATATATATATAAATTGTAACGTTACAATATATATATATACATTCCATCCCGTAACCTTTGTTGGATGGCAGTTTGGTGCCACAAGAATCATCTACAAGTTTTCACTCATTAGTTGTTTAGTCAGATTGTGAGGGCGACGTAGTTTCTCGTTTTTCTAGACAAACGTGTTCTACATTGTCGGCTCATTTCTGCGTTAACGAGTCGTGTCGACGCTGACCAGTAAGCACATGTGGACGAGTGTGCTGAGGGCAATCCTCGACAAAGCAAACGCGAGGGGTGCAAAAATAGAATGTAGGGGAACGTGTACAGAGAAAGGAGATAATTAAAAACGTCCTTTTGAAAATGAGGTAGTTGTCCGCCCCCTGTTGAAAAGGTGACAGTTATTAGCTGAATAGGGTAGATGTTTAAGGGCGTGTTAAGGAGAGCGGTGTAGCCTCTCCTCATGGTTCCCGCAGCCTCGTGGCAGCTTCTTCAGCGGGTTTTACTCATTGCGCCAATATGGTATGGGCGCCAACATGGTATGCTATATTACGGCTGTTCAAAGTATACTGAACTGTCAAATGCCAGCAAAAGTGTACTTATTTTCCAGCTTAAACATTATTTTCCACGGCGGAAGGCGTAATAAACGACACCTCAAACACAGTCCGTTTGAGGTGTCGTTTATCACGCCTTCCGCCGTAAAGCTTCTTTTTTCATGCTGACCCTCAGCCAACAATTAACGTCCACAGAACTGCTTTTGCATGGCTTCGTAAGACGGACCCCCATAACTACAAGTGTGCAACGGTGGGGCTCGAATCCGTACACCTATGTGTTTCCTCCGGTCGCGAGGCGCACACGATTGCACCATGCCACCGGGCTAGGCTCCGCCGTAGAGCTATCGGGGTTTATGGTTTTCATTTCACTTTTCCTTTATTTGCTGGTTTCTTCGTAGAAGACTTTTGTAGTAGAAGACCTGCCGAAAACTTCGTCGTCGGCAACAGTTTTTGGGAAGGTATAATCATTTTTGAATCTTTGGTTTAGATTTGTTTTCCTAAGAGAGCAAAAAAGTACTTGACATGAGCTTCTCAGAGCGCGCGTCCGTATTCGCTAGCTCATTTCTGTTTAGTTGTTTCTACTTGCGCAATGTTAATGTAGCGCCAGATAACATTGATGCCATGCGAGGCAGAAAAGGCAATTTTATTTTCGAAGTAAAAAGGCCAATCCGACGCTAAACAGCAATCGTGGAGGTGCTTTAACGAGAATGGTATATCTCTAATAACCCGTCGAACTTGGTCGTCAGTGCTATGCCTAAACATTTAAAGTGTTCATTTTAAAACCGAACTATGTTTTTACGCCGATGCGACCGCTCGCCAACTAAGGCCTCCGTTCCTTTACCCCGCACGCATATGATATGGATCTTGTCAAGCCCACTACACCGAAGCCACAGGATAATTTAGTCCTCGAGCAGGAGCTTCACTTGAGTGGGCAGATGGTGTTCTGTCTGGCGTTTATTTGCATTCCCCTTTAATGCTCACTGCTTACAGTCGAGCGTCGCCTTACCTGTGGCTTTTTGTTCTTAAAGTGCACTCAAACATTGAGCTGTAAAGTCACACCATCGCGTGCCACAAGGGTGATTAGCCAATTTTATGTGAATTTTCCCGGATATTCTCTCTTAAACCAGAGCCTGGTTGTGCGGGTTAAGTTCCCCCTCCATATATATATATATATATATATATAATTTGTGCACACGTTTACATGTTTGAATGTAAAAGCAACATATTTAGTATGTTGCTAGCGCGGCTACGATCGGAGACGGCGACGTCTATACGTCGGCCAATCTGTGCCGGATACATCGACGAATCGATCTATCTATGTGTTTAATCAATCAACAAGTCTCAATCAAGGCATATTAACTAACAAATGAATAAACAAACGAGTGATTTCAGACTATGGCCGTTGTTGTTGTTGTTGTGGCTGTTTTGGTTGCTGTTGTTGCAGGGCCGGTGTTTGGCCTGTTGTCACGTCGATTACCGATTCGGACAATCATTATCGCCTCTTCGTTCGTGTCGGCGCTCTCGGTCGGTCTCTGCTATTTTGCGCACGACATCTCGTGGCTGTCGATTCTGCTCGGAGTTGTACACGGTGAGTTAGTTCGACAGCAAGAAAAAACACAACTACAGCCACAATAGCTAAAAACACCTAGTCAGTATTACAGTAGAGCACTTGTGAGTCTTCGCTACTTTTAGTCCTCCTCAAGAGTACCACTACTAGCTCTGCAATGATGCATAACTACGACTGCATCTAACTGCCGCTTGGTCGCGTCCACTATGTCCACTGCGTCCTAATAATGCACGTGTTCTCAAAGACTCATTTTGCTCGTAGTGACATGCAGTACTAGTAAAACCCAACACTCAATGTCCGTGTATCTGGGCGTGTGCCCAGTTGTCTCTCTCTATCCTCCCCCAGCAAGCAAACAGGATTAATGAGAAACGTCTTGGAGAATCCTATTGTTAGCGGTCGTGTCTAGAGACGCGCGCCATTTCTACTACGTCATGTCAAGGGCAAACTTTTCAAGAGGAAATTATTTTGAGCAAGACACCCAAGAATGCGAATAATGCGAACGATACGAGATAATTACCGTTAGTAGCACGGCGATCTGGCAATGAAAGTAAAATGCAAGTTCGTGTCGGCACGAATTCTCAATATTGATCTATCAAAAAATCTTTCCCCTTTTCAAGCGCTGTCATAGAGAATGTCCTAGTTTTCCAGCTCTGTTTAAAAGTTTAAAACCCAAGCCTAGGCGTAACAAAATAGTGTCACATATGATTATATTTTGTAGCAATCACTGCTACTAATTTTCACGCAGAAGATGTGCATGGTGTTTGCTTATCATGACTCTGTGAGATTTTTTTACACATTGATTAGTGTCCTCAATTTTGATCAAACCAGTATATGCTTATATGTTGACGCATATGCGCACACATAAAGTGGCAAAGTAAAATTTTGTTTTTCCAGAATTTTCTAGTACAAATTCTCTTCAACCTCTTGAAATTTCCTTTTCTCGACGATTTAAGTAGTGAGTGCTACACATTATAATTTGAAGAGGAACTTTGCACTATTAATTGTTCCCCTGGTTGTAGTGTGCTACGCTTATCTAAGGCCACCAGACATTCAGTACAGCCTTGTTGACTTGAAGATCATGACCCTATGCGAACTGTGTTCCTGTCGCTGGTAGCAAAGGCTCTCAGATATGGATATTTTCATAATGGCTAGGCTTATGCGGTACCCATACCTATATATATATATATATATATATACATCAATGCGTTTCGCAAAGCCAAGGCAAATATGTGCGAACGAACTGGTTCATGCGTGAACATTCACCGAGAACTCATTTGTCTGCGGTCGCGTCTGCTTTATCCGCATGAGCAGTGATAGGCCTATCCTTCCGTTGTTAATTTGTCACACCCATAGTGATCACAGTAGTCGATTGAACCACCACGTCGCAATTCAGTCGCGCATAGGATCAGGTACCTATCTTACATACACGTACAAAACCTTGCCGCGTAAGCATCCGCATTCAGCATTCCTCTGCTGTAGTGAGGCAAAGATAGTCACACGCAAACAGGTCTTCGTATATGCTATTTTGTTTTACTTAGAAAAAAAGTATGTTAACGATTTGACATACGTTCAGTGGGAATTGATTTGCTAAAGGGCACACTACAGTAATAGCAGAAATGCGGCAAATGTTGGAGATTCTTGGCAACAACAACAACAGCAACAACAACAGTATCAAAAACAACCCACAACAAGACCTGCTTACCTGCACCACACGGTCGTCTACTGAATACACAGCTGGTTCACTAGTTGACAGAACTGACCCTGACCCTGATTGATCTCATACATGTGCATATGTATACATTAGGAGCGTTTTTAATGTGAAAATTTCGCATACGCTTAATTAAGAATATGGCGAAATGTTTGTTGTCTTGCCACAGGTGCCGCTACGTGCGGCGCGGTGTTGATGACCCAAGTATGCATCAATCAGCACTTCGTCGAGAAACGCGGAACAGCCGCTGGTGTCGTCGAAGCGTTGGCAGCCATCAACGGAATAATTTTCCCGCCGCTACTCGAGGTAGGTCTTCGACGTTCTCACGACGTCCTTGTGATGTCACCTTGCGATGGTTGACGCGCCCGATTGGCTGTGCCGCTCATTTAGACACGGATTTTTTTCCCGCTTTTACCACTTTCAACTGCCGTATTTACAGGCGTCTCTATACTACAAGCAGTGTTTATGGTATACTCCTGCTTAGCGTATCATATATCTACGACATTCGTTTCTGGCAGATCGGGACCGATCGAACCGTGTGGTATTGATTGGCACTATACTGGATGAACTTAACATATTAGAGTACTAAGCGTTGTACGGCATTTGCAGTATTTAGACATGGTATGTTTTTGTTGCAGCTCTGATGTATTCGAAACTTTGTAAGCATTTACGGATAAAGAATGAAATCGATATTTTGCTGTTTAGGGTTTCGAGACGTTTTCCCTCCTTTGCATTCAAGAGGTCTTTTAGCATAAATTAGAATTAGTTTGGCCGATCCAAATTGATTGTCATTTTGCTTTTGGTTACTTTGGTGAGTAAGAAGTCTAGACTGTACTTGTTGTCCTTGTGAGCAAGATTGTTTTTTTTTAAAATAAATACTGTTTCATGCAAGACTTGAAAAGTTAGGGGTTCAGCCAATGCACTTGAATGACAGTTATGTAGACAAGAGCGACGTAAACTTTGTAATGCAGGACCGTAGACTTTCTAAGGACCCCGTAAAATGTTACCGAATCAGTTCGAGGCGTTTTATCATGCTAGTGGAATCGGATATACCTGATAAAAAGGTAAGCTGTGTGGAGGTGGCCGCTCTGTCGCACGTTCACAAGCCCGACCAAAAAACTTGCTTCAGCAAAGTGATCCGGTTCACGTCGACGATCAGCGATGTTGTTAGGCTGAAATCGGCGCTTTCCGCGTCCGCTAACCAGATTGCTGGCATTTTTCGAGCGTCGCGTTGGGTATGGTCGAGTTGTTTACGTCGCAGATAGCCCAGTCTGCCATGTCCGGAAAGAGATCGATGTGGAGCCGCTCCAGTGTCCCTATGCACATACATCTACCTGAATGCGTCTATCATAGGCCGCGCCTATGTCCGGAAGACCTCTGTCGCTGCTACTACAACAAACATTCCATAACGAGAACGCTTACGAGCACCTGATATCAGCCGCAGCTTGCGAACGAGCGCCATCATTGCACGATATGCTGATGGATGGTTGATAGCCGAAACCCTCCCTCCCGTTCGCTCTTACACTCCCTGCCGTATAGGCTGCAGTTCGCTTGACCGAGTAGGTCGCATAGTCACTATAACGTGATTTTTTTTTTTTTTTGGGGATAATTCTGCCCCAACCTTCCGACAGTGTCTAGCCGGTCTCGACTTTGACTCTTCCGATCTGTGTGAATTTTCGTTCTCCACGATTTTCATAAGCGGGGCCGTAACGTAAGACTTAATAAGAAACTCAATAGGAAAAATGTATTCTTCCTAAGACTAATTGTTTTTCGATAATAAAGGAATCAACGCTGCTTTTTCTACCCTATGAGTAAGCGGATGAAATACTAGCCAGTCGCCACAAATCAATATGCGGACACTTCCAGAAGGAAATATATGCTTGAGCTGCTTGACATAGGTTTTACTATAGGAGCCATCTTGTCAGCTCCTCAGGTCGTACAATATTTGTTACAGCATATGAAATATATTTTTTTATTTACATTCACCGTCGAATGTGACCCCCGTGCAAAATAATACGTAGTAATACCAAAATCTCACTAAGAAAATTGCACTTTCCTAACGGGAAATAAAGGTTCCGCATTTACTTTCAGCCTTGGTATTTAACGCGTTAAATATTTTTGAAGATGGGCGTTTCCTAGGCGCACTAGCTTATTGCGGCGCGATTGCACATAGTTTCAGGCCTGCAGACATCGAACACAAATCTTTGCCGTCGAGAAAGTCGCATTCAGTCCTTCACGGAAATTACAAAAATTAGACATATTTTCATGCAATATGCAAATAAGGTGCAAGTTTCCTCTAACGTACGCAGTGCGCAAGTTCAAGTGCGCAGCTCAGTCATATCGAGGCGTTGTTTAGTAGGAGCTGATTCACTAAATAGTATCATTTTTTTTTGCGGCGAGCGTTGCAAATATACGCTCGCCTTCACCAGGATTCGCTGAATAGAGTGGATCACACTAACCGACATAGCTCTCTGGCGAATACGATATTTTATTATCGTATTCGCCATCGAATGCCCCCATCAGTTCCTTTCAATCATTTCATCGTTCCAAAACCAACAAATAGAACCATAACATATTCCATCGTTCCATGCATTTATATTCAAGTAATACACTTGCTTTAAGCACTCTAATTTAATCAAAGTGATATTTGATAACTCTTATAAGCCAAACAATTAAGCCGGCAAAAACAGTCCATATTTGCGCTCGACAAACGGTGGCCCATGTGGACCTATTGCAAGTCAAGGCAAGTTTTCAAACTACGAGCTTTTTAGACGCAACAATTTTAATATACGCTATTGGAGCTGGAATTACCGCGGCTGCTGGCACCAGACTTGCCCTCCAATAGTTCCTCGTTAAAGGATTTAGAATGTACTCATTCCAATTACGAAGCCTCATTTAAGACCCGCATTGTTATTTTTTGTCACTACCTCCCCGAGCCGGGATTGGGTAATTTGCGCGCCTGCTGCCTTCCTTAGATGTGGTAGCCGTTTCTCAGGCTCCCTCTCCGGAATCGAACCCTAATTCCCCGTTACCTGTTACAACCATGGTAAACATATATTTACCATTTACCATTTACTATTACCAAAAAACATCTCATGAATTTATAACTGATTTAATGAGCCATTCGCGGTTTCACCATTCAAAGGTATGAACTTAAACATGCATGGCTTAATCTTTAAGACAAGCATATGACTACTGGCAGGATCAACCAGTTTTATTATTCAATCAACGCTAAATTATTATTATTATTATTATTATTATTATAATGAGGATACACATTCACACCTCACAACTGTATTGCTCTAAAACTTATTATTATTATTATTATTATCAAAGTGCTAATCAGCTTTCGTTCGGTCTTTCCGGCGGTGCACTCCGTACAGTATTCAATACGAAGCTACGGTTTACATTGGTCGATGCTGCTGTTGGCTGGCTGCGTGTTGAACGCTCTCGCGTTTTCATTCGCCGTCCGCTCACCATCGTGGATGGTTGGCGATCCGTCCGAGAGGCGGAAAAGTATCTTCACCAATGCTGTCGTCGCCAACAAAGGTCAGTCGCCGCTTTTATATTTACATATATATATATATATATATATATATATATATATACAGTCAAGTTTTGTGGTCACTGTGGCATTGAAGACAGTACCATGTTCTTAAATGCACACAAATAGATACGACTTGCTCCAGATACGCATTTTCAACGTTGTTGCTTGGGATATGTCGTGATGAGGCATACAATGTGTGACGCTAAATTGTAACCTTCATTCTACCAAATCAAGTGAATACTTTTTTTTGTGTATGCCGCTTCCGAATGCACTTGTTGGTGGGTAGCCCGCGGAACAAGATGAACAGGGGACATAACTGTTTGTTATCTGAGCAAAAACAAGTTTTGCTGCGTAACCGATAGTTTCACGCTTATACTTAAATAGGTGTTGTTTTGGCAATCGCCTGAGTAATAATTAATTAAAATAAATAAGTGTTCGAAACGTTTCACCCTATAATGTTTTTTGGACTCTGCACCTTTGAACTACCATCTATTCGAGTTGATTTAGAAGAAAGAGAAGAGTAAAAGAGATTTATGCTAAAGTAAATGCATCTCATTTATCGAGTCTAACGCAAAACGCAATTTCAAAATAGGGATTAAAAAAACCAATTTAAATAGAGATTGTAATCGTGAATATATTTAATATATACCTGAGTATACTTGAATCTATACCTGAGCATATTCCTGGTAAAAAATAGGGATTGTAATTATAAATGGTAAACATGTCGAGCTGGCTCGGATAGATGAAATAATTTTTTTTCTGTATGCGACTTTCTTAGAGGTATGGAAGCCATTATTTTATAAATGAATGTTTATGTTTATTTACAAATATATACATTATACGAGTTTTAGCTCAGTCCATATTCGGTATAAAACAGTACAATTTATATTCTGCGATCTATGGAAATTGAATAAATTGTCTCTAATGGAATATATCAATAACACAATTGTTACCAACATCGCTACGTACCAGAAGCAACAATGTATTTAAATTTACTAAAACGGAGAAATCATGATTATGGTGGTATTCTGATACAATAGTCTATACGTGCATTGTTGCTGAACCTTGCGTTTCGTGTTTGCGTACGTAACTGATCGTCCCTGATTCACCGTACAGGACTGGCCAGCTGGATCAATCACTTCCAGGAGCAGGTTGAGGAGGACAGCTCGGATGAGGACGACAAGAAGCAGAGTCAAGGCGATATCCGTTACTATGTCAGCGAGGGCGGAGGCATGGCGACTTCACAGGTAGGATCGTGGGTCTGGTACCTCCCTCAGCTTGCCTTCGATCCGCCCACACCGCGATATCTCGCAAGTTTTTACGCCTCGAAACTTTGCTTTCCTACTTTTCGTCTTCCGGGGGGTAACGGGTTTTGATTCGAAAAATTCGCTGCATGGGTATTCTTTTAGCGCTAAAATAGAATATGCGTGCCACTAAACGAGCAAGCGACTCCGCGCTCAGGAGAACTCCGCACGCAGCATAGTCTACCTTAATGGGTCTACAGCCGAACTTCAGTGTCGTTTATTGACATGGATGTGCTAGGGACGGAGCTTTCTGGATCCTTCTTTTTAGACTGAGTTTAGTCAGACGGGCCAAGGGCAGTCAGCGCCTCCAAACAAAGAAGCACTGCAAATCATAGAGACACAGCGAGCAGTGCTCTGGTAGATGAAGCAGTTGGACCAGAATAATGAACCGAGGTATGGGAGTTACAGCGTTCGTTAGTTAAATTCGAAGTCCAGATGGTTTGCCAAGCTGACCTCTTGGCAACATGTGCGGCATTTTTTCCGGTTTTTTGTTTGCTTAAGATAAAATTACACATATTATAAAAGGTTGTGCTATACACAGTTATGGTTTAATACATTGTTTACAGTTTATGTACTCCTAGAAGGAGAACATTATTAAGCACTAATTAACTGAGCACAAATTATGTTCGCGAAGCCAAACAAATTTGGAATTGCGTGCGCCCATTTGGTAGCATCATCAGGCAAACATATTGTTTATGAACTCAAATTGGGTTATGGCCGTCGGAATGATGGATCGCTGGCTCCTTAGGTTATTCTTCAAAAAAGCGTTTCAGCAAGTCACATTTTCCGATGCAGAGCAAATTTATTGCACCGCTCGAAGCGTGAGTCTATACGAGGAGAAAAAGCAACCGTCACGCTATGAAGGCATCTCAACCACAGGCGCCCCTGAACGGAACGCGTCTTGCACTTCTGCCACTCTCGATATTTAGCCAGAGGGGGCTCCGAGAGGCGAGAGCAATTTGTGAGTTCGGGAATAACAAGAGATTTGTAAAGAGGAACGTGCACATCAGGGGTCGTTAGACTGAAATAAGAGAAATATAATTTGCACGGCGCAATGGTGTGGCTAAAAGCAGCTTAAGGCGTACCATAGACCACATGGAAATGCAAGAGTCGGTAAGGTGTAGTCATTGATTTTATAATCAAGTGCACTGGCTTTGAGTACGACGCATTTGGTAGGTGAGAAAAGCATGCTTATATATATATATATATATATATATATTTTACAATGAACTATAAGTTTTCACTCATAACGGGGTGTAAAAAATGGTCCCCCAGCGAAAAAAAAAATATATATATATATATATATTAGAATGAGATCGAGCAATGCCATTGTCAGCCGAGTGTATGGGAATCGAGCAAAAGTAATAATCATTAATTACGTCATATGCATACTCAAGATATTTGTTGTTAGTTGACGAATACCTGTGCTAAACTGAAATTGTGTACAGAAAAAGGGACAGGAATCTTCCATCTGAGATACCCCAGACAAGGTAGCTCTGGGGCTCACTGACCTGGCTCACTAACCTTCACTTGAAAATCACGGTCTCTCACGAGAGTCCTCACCCATTGCACTGTACGTACGTGAATGCCTAGCTGTTTCAACTGAAGATGCAAAATAGAATGATCTAGTTAAGCAAGAGCATTACAAAACATGCCAGCCGTTCTCATCATTTGTTTTTGAACTCTTCTTTTGGACTGGCATCATAAGGCTAAAAGGTCTAAAAGACCGGCTAAAAAAAATTGAAAGCTCGATTTTGCCATTAAGACTTTTCCTGGACTGCTTTCAGTTCAATGTTAGGCTAGTCTTCGGCCTGGGAGCAAAATGAAGTCAATATATTTCATACTTAGAGAAGGCAACTAAGTCGCCATGATCTGAAATGTTACGCCGGTTTTGCGCCACTGAAGTATTCGAGCCAGACGCACACAACAGGTGTGACACAAAACGTGTTTGACGAGAAATGCAGCGTTTCGTGAGTCGCGGCTCGTTTTGCGGCTTGGGCCGTAGGACCTAGAGTACTGTTTTTTGTTTGTTTGGGGTTATCTAATGAAGTTTCTTCCTCTTTTCGAGCGGTGGCGCAGGTAGACACAGAGGTGAAGCTGGCGAGCATCATACACCAGATCAACGACTCGAAGTTCATCCAGAGCGACGGCAAGCTTGACTTCAGCACGATTCGCCAAGACCTGCAAGCTTCACCGACGGTCAAATTCTCGACCGGGCCATCGTCGTCGGCCACCGACCTGCACCGAAGCGCCATCATGCAGAGTGCGGCACTTCACGGGACCGCGCCCCCGCTGCCTCGGGGTGCGGTCCCGCTGCCACCGACGCATTTGCCGCTGTCGCTGCCTTCACTCGCTCCGCAACAGACGCAGCAGGGCCAACTGCAGACGCTTCTACCGCCGTCTACCGCCATTGTACCGAGCGGGTCAGCGGAACAACAGCAGGCAAGATGGATGCATGCTAATCGGTGTTAACAGATCAGTCGTATTAACTATTATATATATATATATATATATATATATATATATTACCAAGCCGCATTGGCTTACCTCATCCTTTGTGATATTGTTTTTTGTTAGTTGTTCCTTAAGGCCTATGCCCATGTACGGTTTTTCGTGTCATGGCTGATTTTTAAATATATGTGTAACATTAATATACTAGATATTAAGTTATTTACTATATATATATGCATGTATATATATATATATATATATATATATATATATATATATATATATATATATATATATATATACTAGATATTAAGTTATTTACTATTTATATATATATATATATATTTTTTTTTTTATTTATTAAGCCGCGACAGCCACGATAGGACGCACAAAATTCTCATATAGCGTGTTTAGCGCATATACAATAGTTCGCTCATCATTGGCAGCGACACTTCGATTGTGGCAGCGCTCAGCTAACAACCCTAGCGCCACATTGACTGTGATGTTCTATTACTAGGTCCTGCTGATGCCGTTCCCACACATCCCGACCGGCTACACATTGTACTCAGAGTTCCGACGCAGCTCGACGGCCATCAACCGGATACCCAAAATCAACAAGGCGCGCCGTATCAAAGAATGTCACACGGAAGGTCCATGCGCATATCATGACAGCAAAAGGTAGGCAGGTTTTGCAGGTGAATCCGATCTGATACCGAGCACAAACGGTAACTTTAGGAAAACCTTTTAGGAAAACCCTTCTTTAACTCTCTAGTTTAATAAGCCCGTCAACCTCACCTGTCCAGAAAATTGGAAAATGTTTGACATTAAAAGGCAAAGTATAATAGATGTAGCCGTATCCAACGCAGTACCCCACCCGCATGACAGAGATCGTAAGTATCACCCGCTTTTCCACCAGCGAATCTAACAGGCTGCGGCAATCACTCCACTAGGCGTGCAGTTGACGAAGTACGAGTATATAGAAAAAGCTTCAGTTTTCTTCATTGAGAACTAGTCATTTGCCATCGAAAGTTTTGGCTATTGATGTTGAAGGAGCTCGTGTGCATGCTAAATATACAAAATATTTATGGATACTATATAATTATTGTTGTGTACCAAATAGTTTTGTATTCGACGAGAGGTCTTTAGTTCATTGTTCGAGGGATTGCGTCGCAGGACGCAGACTGCCAGCCTGAACTTCCCTTCACGGCGAATCTAACTCACTGCTCTACGCTCTGGGCAGAGTCTCACGTTGTACTAAAGTCGTTTTTCGCAAGATTGAAAAGCGCTGATGGTACTCTTTGTTGTGCCATGTGTCGTCATATGTCGTTTCGCTCCCTCACGCTATGATAGCGGAGGGAATTCATTGATTATTGATCATGATATCCACTCGTTGTCGATCTCTTTAGGCTTGTAGACTAGATTTTAGATTGGCATATTTGAAGCTTATATTATTTTTATTTAAATAATAATAATAATAATAATAATAATAATAATAATAATAATAATAATAATAATAATAATAATAATAATAATAATCCATATGTGAGCCATACGAGTGCAGGGCATGTGGAAAAACAGTGGATAAGGACGGACTGCACCCTTTAAGCTGCTCTAAGAGCCCTGGCAGAACTCTCAGACACGCGGAAATCAACGCAGTTTTAAAGAAGGCTCTTCGTAGAGCCGGCATACCAAGCACCCTAGAGCCCAGGTTGGGCTTCGAAGACGACAAAAGACCCGACGGCGTCACCATTCCGCCATGGTCTAAGGGCAAATGTCTAGTATGGGATGCCACGGTATCATGTACAGTGGCTCCGTCATACTTGATGCATAGCGCTACCCGGTCAGGGTGGGTTGCCGAACATGCTGAGATCGCAAAAAGCGCAAATACTCTGACCTAGAGAAAAGATACCACTTCGTATCCGTCGCCATGGAAACGATGGGTCCAATCAGCAAAAACACAAGTATCTTCCTCAAAGACCTAGGTATCAAAATAAGTGCTAACACGGGTGACCAGCGCGAGGGTGAGTTTCTACGTCAGCAACTCTCGCTCGCAGTGTGTAGGGGAAACGCCGCCGCTGCCATCGGCTCCATGGATTGAGGAGCGGGGGTGAGCCTAGGCGGGTACACGTTTAGATCCCACAATTGTAGGGAAACACCGAAATATTGAATAAATATATAATAATAAAAAATAAAAAAATAATAATAATAATAGCTTAAACATTATTCTGCTGACAAAAATTCCACACCAAAAACTAAATTTCTCTCTTCTTGGCAGGATAGCCTTGTTGATGGAAATTAGAAGTGAGTGCCCTTCCTAATTCTGACGAACCTTGAAAACCGTCTACGATATTTACGCACAAGAATGGCGACTCGTTCTAGTGATGGATTATGTGCTTACCACACCGGCTTGATTCGCCCTATTAATTCGCTCTGCCAAGCGCAAGTTTTCCATCTTGGCAAATCTTTGAACGAGTTTTCCATCTTCGCGGGCCAATCTCGTGCATACTACCTTCGTCGCGTCTTCGATATTATCGCGCCTTCGTTTGCGGAAATACATACGTGGCGTCAACTAACAAGCAAAATGAACAGCAGCTGTTGCTGCTGCTGCTGCTGCTGCAGCAGCGGCACCAGCGGCTCTTATCTGATCTTGCCGTTGCTGTGATTTAACGAGGACAGGGCTGAGAACACACAGGGATTATATTCGCATTGACGCGTGCCGCCGCACATCGCCCTTAGAAATAATCCCGTGTCTCTTCGATATCGTTGCAACTGCGGCGGTATCTGCTGCTAATGTTGGCTGTTCCTTAGTTGGCTGGCTATGGGTGGGTGGGCTAGTCAGGCCAATCCGAGCGTCCCTTCTCCACTTGTTGTGCTGAGCGCCCTAGAGGGTAGTTCAGTGCCCTAGTTCAGCGTGGCCCGCTGCCTGTTCTGCGGAGCCTTCGAAACGGAGCTGGCTAAACACCTCTTTCCCTTCATAGAGGTCGCAGCTCTCCTAGTGGCTGGGCGCGGTCCATCGCGGCCTACACCTACTTGGCTAGAGGAATTGGGCTCACCTCGATGTACGTGCTGCTTGTCCGACGTACTCCAGAACGTTCCCCTTCTTCTCACTACCAGCGTGCTGCAGCACTTCGAGCTCTCTATTGCGCCGGAACAACAGACACATTGTATGAATATGTGGCATCAACTGATTCTTCCCCAAGTATGCGACCGGGATACGTAAAACTGCTATTTTTGGGAGATGTTCGCGGCGAGGCGGTCGAGTGGATAGGCGGCTCAAAAAAGGGAATTTAATGTTAAAAATATTATAGAAAAGAGAGAAAAACACGTCGTTCTAGTGAGCATGAGCATATGCTTAAAAGACACGCGATTCACCAAAACCCGCAAGCCTCTGACACGTTAGCCACCGCCAAACGTGACGTGCAACCATTTCAGAACCATTGGACTCTAGACTCTATACGTCGTATGCGACTAGACCGTTGTCCGATGCTGATATTCGTACATAGATACTGAATCCACTGAATGTGTCAGCGTCGGTCAACATATGAAGTGAGACGCCACTTAACGAATGCTTCTCTAGCTTAGAAAAACGTTTGCCTTTGTTCGAGCTACAGCTTATAACGAAATTAACCAACATGTCTTATCGTATTATTACAACCTACAAACGTAAACCATGTGTAGCAGTGGTAACATTCATAATTTAATTCATAATAATAACATTCATACTTCGTGGGCGTAAAACTCTTTGCACACAATGTGCACACAAACCCGCCACCACACATCTGCGAAATTAAGTGAAATGTAATTAATATAAATAATATTCATAAAGATTCATAAAGAGACAATTGTTACCTCTAATATTTAAGCAAATAAAAGTTTAAAATAATAAAAAAAAATATATATATATAAATAATACAATTAATAAATGTCTTCCATGGTTGTTGTAGATGGCCAATTGCCTTGGATCTAAACATATCCCGCGCTTCTATTATTATAAATATCATTGCAGTTTATTATACACAGCTAATTCTCACGAGAATTTGTAAGCGGCAAGCTCTACTTAAGGGTCGTCAGCCTTGCGATTGGTCCACAGATACGTATTTCATTCGGCTAGCTTTGAATGTGCATTTAATTAAGTACTTAAATATCAAGTTCCAGTAGTTTTTATCAACTCATAGTGCTAATGATAGCGTTGGCCGTATGCACGATAAGTGATTGCAATTGACCTAAATATTCTTCCAGCGTCCATTCTTCTTGCCAGATTACGAACAAATTCTGCTGTGCCATAGCTCACAAGTCCGAAAGTCTCCAAAGTATTGCCACGGAATGGTGCCCCTTCTCTAGACTACAGTATTTACGTTTCCTTTCGTTTCAGCATGTTCTGCAACCCATCCAGCGGCGATAGAGTTGTTGCGTAAATCTGAGGGCGCTGTGGTGCAAGACACTCCAGCGCCCCAGGCTAAACATTTACCATGTGATCGGGGTAGTATTTTTACTCCATTATGTCTCATATCGTTTTCGAGGCGAAGCCTTCTTGGTTTTACGATAACAGGCGGCTTTTACTTTCTAAAAGTTCGTGGAATTATATAATTTAGTCCCGCATGCCTCCATTTTTCTTGTTATTATTATTACCCTCCGACAAAGGGTGTCATCGGAACTACAACGGAAAGTGGGCAACGCCAGGTTGATGTTAAACGGTCACCGACACGCGCAAAACAAAAAAATGATATAAGCAATATGATAGATGGTATATAAGTAATTGTGATGCATGTATATAATAATAATAATATATAAAAGACGCTATTTACACCATATTTGCCTGAATTTGCAGGTATAAGCTGTGGAAACGAGTTCGGCCGTTCCTAACGATAACCTTCTGGCATCTCACATTGTCGCAGTTTATGGTGCAGCTTTGTCTTGGAATATTTCTGCTTACCATTCTCGACTTCGCCAAAGAAAAGGTTCGCGATAGTTTCGTTCGTCCGTTTTTGCTTTGTGGGATCGTGGTGTTCTGCTAATGACGCTAACCTTATCTATTGTCACGAAGCCTTGGACATCAGCGGACATTTAGAAATGTCAGGGATTCACCACGTGCTCGTTTGTTAGTTCGGCGCATAATCGTAGTTTTTGGAAGCTACATGCTGCATCTAGATGAACCTTCAAACAGAAAAGCAAACAATATAAAGTTTAGTCCAACCCCTCGAATATGTAATAGTATAGTCCGCATGGTACCGCACTTCAAACACAGCGTGAACGAACTGATTATGTGCTTTTGCTGTAAAAACGTCCCCAGAGAACGAACGCTTATACAGAATGTTAGAATTGTGCAGTAGAAAATTACACAGGCTCGCCGGTCGTTCTCCGGCGTATTCTTTATGTAAATCGTTTTTTAGCTCGCGCATGGAAACAATATATACATGTACATATTCCATTACTAATAAGATTGCGACAGTCGGAATATATATAAATATATTTTTTTTAGAACTTGCTCAACAAACGAAACGGAAAATATTTTTTTCCAATGGAACAAGGGGGCAGAAGTGTATCCTTTTTGAAGTGGTAGCGAAATTGCCAGAAATGGCTGTTTCGAGATTTTTATCCTGACATAGCTTCACTTAATCTGCGATGGTGAGAGTCCCAGTCATCCTATCGACAAACCAATCATACCCGCGTGTTTGGAAGAAAAGTGATCAAAGATCATCACAAACATCAAAGCAGAGCAAACGCTTTATTAAAGATAATTCTTAAGAAATGAAAAAAAAATGTAACTCGTATATTTTTGCTCATTTTACTCTCAATTGCTCATTTTTTAGAAGACATTTCCGCTCCTCGTTTCATTGAAAAAATGATTTTTGCGCCAAGTTGTACTAGACCTCAAAGTTTGTTGGACGATTTCTGGAACACCCTGCATATAAATAAATATATATATATATATATATATATATATATATATATAGGTCCTCATATAAAATATTAGTATTGTGGCTCGTTTCCTAAAAATCTTTCCCTAATAATTCTCTTAGAGCCTTAGCCGACGAGCCTTCATCTTTGCGGAATAAAATTCACTTCGACCTAAGCCTATGAAATAGGGAGAAATTCGGTTTTGGTCGGGTTATAAATCCCACACCAGAACCGCCGGTACATCATGCATTCCAGAAACCTTCTAGAAGATGGCACATCCACTTGCTGTAAGATAATAACAATAAATTTCATGCTAAATTTAGATTAGTTGCAATGAGATTACCTAACCACGGGAATATGGATGCATATACGTAGTCGTAATAGAAAGGCAAAAGGATAAATCAATATATATATATATATATATATATATATATATATATACGGAAGGTGATTTAAGTGTGCTCTAGTGTTGTCATCCTAGAGAGAATATGTGAGGCTTAGGATATTTACTCGGCAAGCCCTGCTTACTAATATTAAAATACTCAACTTGTACGGTTTCGCAATAGCAGCGCGTCAGCTGTGACTCGACAACTATATATTTCACCCTATATTATATTTTGTTATTGCTCCATTAATCCCCTGAATGTTCAGAGATTCTATTTTCGATCTATCAAAGGAAGGCCATACTCATTTCCGTGTTTAACTGGCATTATAATGTTTAATACAATGTTGTTTATGTTTCTTCTTGCTGTCGTTGGTATAGAGATTCGAGACGCAGGATTCCGTGTACTTTGTGTCTGCATTTTGCCTGGGTGACCTAATGGCCCGTCTCGTGACCGGCTATATTGCGGATGCTGATGTCCTGCCAATGGAGCTCATTGTCCTCTTCGCCTGCAGCCTACAAAGTATGTGTACACTTCTGAAGCTATACATGTGTATATGATCTGATTTGTGATCACGCCACACATCAAGTCTACTCATTTTCAGTCTTTCCTTGCACATGCATGCATATATAGAGCTCCGCTAGCGCTGTTTTGACCCGACCTATCTGCACAAGAAGCAGTTGTCTATTTGACTGGTAAAACGTAATATATATATATATATATATATATATAATCAGTTATGTATAATAAAATATATATTTATGATGTAAGCACATCATGCTATTGTTATAGCTTGTTCTTTAGCAAACCAATATCTGCAAAACGTTCGACAGCGCTGTTTTTTCTGAGTTAAAAGTAAAAGTACGTTTTTGCGATTTGTATTACTATGTATGTATTACTACCACGACCGAGGCCTGGCTGCGCGTAATACACGTTTAGTAGCCAATAAGGTCGTCTACATCGTGAAAGCATCGCACAGACCTGTTTCTCCGCACCTAACCAGCCATGGCTGCCTGAAACACAACGATGTATCAATGCTGCATAAACTCATCGAAAACACCATGATAAACTGCATAAACTCATCGAAAACACCATGATAAAACGCCTGAACACCCGTGCTTTTCTTGAAAAGGATAAAGGGTATCTATTTCTGGGATACTTGATGGTCGCTGGCGGCGATGACAAATGGGTCGTTCACAATAACGTAACTTGTACAAGGTCGGCAAAGCTGATGCAAGGCACCCAGCCAAGCACCGTTACGAAGCAGGCTTTTACGACCATGTTTTTTTATCTGGTGGAATTGAAGAGGCGTGGTTCAGTATAAACAAGTAAGCGGCGTGGTATAGTATGAGCGAACGGGAAATTCTTAAGGTTGGCATTTGCCTCACTCGGAGAGGGTTATAAAAAGAAGTCGTCTATGAAGTGACACGATATTTACAGGGTTTCCCAGGAAAATTTCGAGAGCGACATAAGGAATTGTAGAGCTCTTAAAGCTTAAAGCAAATATTTGTTTTCCCAATGGAACGTGGCCTCTAAGAAGTCTTGTTTCGAAGTGAGAATGAAATTACTAAAATGCGTGACACTGGCGTAATTGTCCGACATAGGAGCACAACGTGCAATTGCAAGACAACCACCAAACAAACACATCATCATATTTGTGAAAAATTTGCCTCTTCTGAAGAACATATAACGTCGGCCAGAAGATGCGGCATTAGAAGAGAATTTGCAACAAATAAGTTATTTTATTAGCTTTTACGTCTATTATATAAGTATGTAGACGACCACGTCGCATCTTCTGGCCGGCGTTATATGTAAGCACATATACAAATAAGCACACATTCTGATTTTCATTCGGCTGGGGTCAGGTGCCATGTTCCAGTGCCTGATGCACTCGCGGTCGTACGTGGCGCTGATTCTTACCTCTGTTGGAATGGGGGCCTCACACGGCGCCAGGATCTTCTTACTGCCGATGTTCATCACAAAGAGCTTCGGACTTCGACGTCTCACGTTAAACGTTTCGACGGCGTCCTGCATTTGTGGGCTCTTTATGCTTGTCCGACCCTTCATTATTGGTAGGTAGAAGAGATGCGTAGTTCTATCATCAATCGTACGCGGTGTCTCTTTACGCGTACTCAGCTTGGCTACGCTTGTATTGCTCCGCACCTTGCGTACATTCTCACAATGCGAAGTTGGCAAGACAAAGGTGTAACTCGTTGATGTAAAATACCATTATATCTATCGGAATGGTGTTTTAATAAATGGGCCAAATATATATGTTGTCAGTGGAATGAGCTTATTCCAGGATATATCGCATTTACTTCAAAAAACTAGAGTAGCTGCAAAAACCATGCATTCGTTAAGTCCCTCTCAACAAAACCCATACGAGGAAATGAATATTTATTGTTGTTTGGTTTCATGCAAAGTTTCTCGATAAACGCATCAAAATCCAGGGTAAAGGTCATCTATAAACGAAGATAGTCTTCCCAAAGGATACTTTATAAACGATAATATCGCTTGTTCGTGCATGCTGTTATAAAAGTGTTATAAGAGGACTCTCCAACTAGATCAGTTAAAGCCGAATTAAGCTTTGTTCAATTACTGCACGCGATCTGCTTGATAAGTTTGCAATTAACGAAGTAAAATGTCGTTTACAAGTCACTTGTTCTACATCTAATGTTTCCAAACAATTAAACCAGAGTCTGCTTGATTTCCTTTTTTTAGGACACTACGGCGATGGCCCGAGCACATACAGGGTAAGTGTGCCTTTAAAGACGATCCACTTCTGGACCTTGCACAAAATATATATATATATATATATATCGGGTTTTTCTATGTATGTGCTGGACACACAATGCTTTGCCGCTTTTCGTATACTAATACTTGTCATATGGTACTATATAATACGTGTGAATATTAACAATGTAGAAAGTGTATTTATTCCTTAATATGTGCACGCGTCCATAATGATGTATTAAGCCACTTCTTCGTCAATGATCGACTTACAGGAGCTGTACCGTGTGCTCTGCGTGGCAAACGCATGTCTCTCAGTTACGTGGCTTTTTAAGCTTATGCTCGTCCGGAGACGCGACCGGCCGAATGTCACCCTGTAGCGCGTATGGCGAAGGCCCGAGTCATCGGGCAGAGTGATCAACAAGCGCTGGATGTGATTACGTACTGACAAGACGTCATTGAAAGACGACATACAGAAGATCTAGAGATCCGCCGAGCATTAGAGTAGGGAGATATTTGATGTTTGACACAGTGTTCCACAACCTGCACCCTTCGATTGTTATCCGGGCGCAAACCCCATAAGAGAGGGCGCCTCTCCGACGCGTACCGCTGTGACGAAGGAGAGCCGCACTAGACGTGCACTTTTTACAGATTGCAAAGATATAGCAATTACTAGAGTCGCACACATATAACACTTATTTTTGCATGGTGTAAGTCGGCTGCCGTATTTGATCGTATCGTGCAGCGAAAAGCTTTAACAAGCAAAACAGAAAAGCAAAGACGGCGAGCAGCCGAAAGTTTATTGTACAGATGTTGCCTAGGGTGTACGGCTTCGAAGTTGAACGCGAAGCATCAACAACAATGGTCGTGCTTTCTTGCTTCTTGCTGCGCGGCAATAACTAACTGACTTACTGTAACTTATTGGGTGTGCGTCAATTCAGCACGTTCGACTAAACTGACAGCGCCCACGTGCCGCCTTGAGCGCGTCCACAATAAAAAAAAGGGTCATACTTAGGGGAAAATACGTGCACGTAAGTGGAAAAAAGGGACTGGCTTGTGTGGTTGCGCGCGGTAGTTTCTCCTGTTGATGGCGTTGCCATTGCGGTCAAAGGCAAAGGTTGTTCCACATCCAGCGATTGAGTTCGTTGCGAGCTGACATGCGTCGGTGGTTGACAGTTGCACAGTGTACCTTACGAGGCTCGCTCTTAATGGGTGGACGGCCGCCGAAACACCGAAAAGCGCCTAATGAAGGAAACGTAGCACCTCTGCATATCTGCATATTCCTGCTTAGAGCAGACCCAGGACATAATGACGAACATAAAGAGTGGATCTACCCAGCGCGCAGCTACTTATGTAAACATCTGTTGAGAGCTCGTACACGATTGTTGACTATACGGTTGTCATTATTGCTTCTGCCACGATAATCAAAACAGTTGCTATTGTTCATTGACGCGGATATATATATATATATATATAAATCATAGCATTAATGACCTAGTGTATTTGTAAACAGAGTATTTATAAACATACACCTCTTTAGAGGCGTAGTATTTAATGACGGGAGCAATAAGATAAAAACAAAATGTCGATATATTTTAATGCTAAACATGTCAAATAAACGCAAGGGAAACGAAACAGTACTAATGTCTTGTACAGTAAGTTCCCGTGTGCATGACTGTCGTTCCAAAAAAGGGAATTCTTTCTAGGCATGAATTCCATGTGACGTCTCTTAGAAGGATCGCGGCACTTCAACGCTTCAAATTCGTTTGCCGTCCGTGCGGGAGTCTAACACATTCTGATACAGAAATAACTGTTTAATGATAGTTCTGTCTACTGCTTTGTGCATACGTAGCATATCTGTTGTTATCTGATCTAACATATATTCACTTTGCCTTACATTTTTGCACCTTACTGTGCTCTCATCGCTGACGTAGATCTCTAATATCGTCAAGTGCAGCAAAGCAAATACTGTATTGAATAATACCACCATACGATTGCAATTCTGATTTGTATTCTTATCGCCTTTTGCTACTACCGGTAATTCACAGCAGGGCGATCGCTACCCTACCGTCGTCTGGCAGAGTCCTCAACACTAATGCGGAAGTGCCTCATTGTATTTCTTTCGAAAACGTCTGCCGGTTCATGAAGATTTTGTGTCTGTCACACACCTGCTCCAGGAACTTTTTCGCAAGATCGCCCGCTAACCCGAGCGTCTCGAAAGCCACGTTCAGGTTGAACTACATAGCGAGGCCAGCTCTCTTTGCTTCAACAGTTCTTCGTGTCGTGCGTTGGAGTGGTCACTTATTCAGCTTCGTGTACTGCAGTTGGGAGGCGTGTAAGCGGCCCACACCGTGCTAGGTCTGAAACGAGAAGACGGCCGGCTTGCCACGTGAACAAAGAAGGCATGCCATCAGGCAGCCATCCTGAGTTTCTTGCTAAATCTATTGATTCCTACGTGCAAATTATGCGAGTCAGACGTCACAGCCGACGCCAGAAGGCCGCAGGTGCTTTTCCGTACTCTTAGAGCAACTGAGTCCAAGCTCTTCAGTCTCCGACGGCAATTGGTCGGCACACCACTACCAGCCGGAGATCGGCTAAGATGCGAAATGTGGTCCCCAGTTGGAGCCAAGAGATTACGAAGGAGCCATTTGTCTCTTGACTCGTAGAAAGCAGTTTTCTTTGGCAGAAATATCGATTTTGTCTTGCCTTCTTCCTTTTTGCACCACTTGGTCCACTTATGACAGATATTTATCTTCTCCAGTTTTACATGCCGGCGTGTCCTTAAATCGGTAGGCTTTCCTCGCATAATGACCGGGTACTGTAAGAAGTACGTGGGATCTAATCAGTTCCAAAACATGATCGTCTTTAGCAGATGCCTCTACATCGAGAGCAGTTAGTTTTTAGGTGGAGAAATTTCATTGTTGTCCATCAAATTAAAAGGAAGTTAGCCTGACGGGTCGGCAATAAAAAAAATGCATGTGATGAACTTATATTTAGGAAACTCACACGCAGAAGTTATATCAACAGCTTTCCATAAACACAAACGTGAGCTAGGGTATTCTGCAGAATCACATGCGGATGCAGTGAACATTCGAAGACACGCTTGGTATGCGACTTTCTAAAGAATGCCAATTTCTGTCTGAGAAAATTTCACTGAAGGAGAGGTTCATAGTGCTGCACTAGCCAAAAAGAACGGAAGATTATCAAGCCCTGACGATATTTCCTACGAGCATTTTACGCACTGAATAGAGCACGTAGTCAAAAAGCAAACAGTGCCGTTCAAGCGCATGCTTAAAACAAGCGCGCATCCCCGACAAATGACGCCAAAGCTACCTGCAACCAAGTTACAGAAACAAAGGCAACGCCACTGATTCAGCAAACTACTGCGGGATAGTGTTGACTAGCGTAGCCTTCACAACATTAACCTCACTAATTGTGACCCGACTATATAGCGAATGCAAAGACCTCATACCTACAGAACAGAATGGGTTCTTGGAAGGTCGCTCAGCTGAACGAGCTCTCAGTGAAGTCTTTCGTCACGTGCAGGATCGTTTCAATGACGAACAGACGACCCAAGCAGTGCTTGTTGACGTTAAAACTGCTTTTGATAGTATACCTAGAGACTGCCTCCTCGAAGTTGTGCACATCATTCTGGTATCAAAGGTCGAATGTCTTACTGCACGGGTCTCACTGCATTGCCTAAGAAGTTAAGAAGACTACAGGGCTAGCACAAGGCGACACGGCAACACTTTTCGGGCTGACCCCCAACCAAGATTTAACATCCACGGAACTGCTTTTCGCATTAATTCATAGACGGACCCCCATAAATACAAATGTGCAACGGTGGGACTTGAACCCTCGCACCTATGTGTCTGCTTGGGTCGCGAGGCGCAGGCGAATGCACCACGCCACCGGGCTCGACCGGGTGGCCTACATAGACTCCTATTTTGATGGAATGCGACCAGGTGCGTCGCTGCCGCTAGCAACTGCAGTACTTCAAAAGACGCCACCATCAGTCGCCCCTTACACGCAAGTTCACTCACAGTAAATAAATCAAGACGCAATAGAAACAATAACCAAATGTTCCGCCATTTTTATTTGATACTTACAGCCAACCCTTGGATAAACTTACCCTCAAAGTGTCTGCTTGACCTTGTAAATATATATATATATATATATATAGATAGATAGATATATTAGCGTACGCCATTAATGTAATAATAATCCAATGATAATGTCGTAATTAGGCGTAACGTATTTTAGCGGTAAACTGTGCTTATGATTGGGCCACTTATACCGAGTCTGTGGCCGCTCGAACAATATGTGTGCGTAGATATATATATATATATATATATATATATATACACGCGTACATATGTGTGTGTACACACAAAGAAAAGAGGTTTTACAAGGACAGCTGTTTTGCCCTTGGCGTGATACATAGCTCTGTATGTGAAAAGACTAGTAGTCGTATGACGCGTCTCGGCGCCCGAGTCGGATCCGACGCAGCTTCCGCTGAAGCGCCTACGGCTTCGTGAAGTTGTAAAAGGTTAGTACCGAGCGTACTACTGGCACGGTGGACTATTTACGATATCCTGTCGAACATTTCTCCTGACTCCACCGAGACGAGCTGCACCTGCAATAACACGATGACATAAACAACGGGCGTTGATACGTGACATTCGCACGGCACATCGAACACAAATCAACGAACGATTGGCCAAAACATTGTCGTCGTTGTCCGCAGCAACAGGACGAGCTACGAATCGCTACGAAATCGAACGCAGAGGCTGTGTAAACCACGACAGGTCCGTTTTAATTGCGTCTATATTAACGTTCTCATCTGCTCGAGCGGTTGACGGCGCCCCCACGCAAAACAACAAATATAGTTGTTGACCAGTATACACGCAGTCGAGTAAAACAAATAATAATGATGATGATGATGATGAATGTTCTATCGAATTTAATACTGTGTGCAATCGCAAAAATAACAAACCGCGTTAGCCCGACCGCCGAGCCTTAAACTCGAACAGTCGTTGTGGCATTCGTATCGCACCAAAGGTTTTGTATAATGCACATATAGTCAAGCACCTGATTGGCTTGCCTGGTTTGTGGTTGCAGTTGAAATAAGTTCGCATTTCATTTAACAATCTAACAGCGACCACTATCACCTTTATAAGAATGTTAATAATCGTAGTATGTATTATGGTGGCCGCCCCAAGAATAGGCGCTCTCAAATGTGAGCCATACGAGCGCAGGGCGTGTGGAAAAACAATGGATAAGGACGGAATGCGCCCTTTCAGCTGCACTAAAAGTCCTGGTAGGACTCCTAGACACGCGGAAATCAACGCGATCCTAAAAAGGCTCTTCGTAAAGCCGGCATATCAAGCACCCTGGAGCCCAGGCTGAGCTTCGAAGACGACGGCGGAAAAGACCCGGCAGCGACATCATCCCGCCATGGTCCAAGGGCAAATGCCTGGTATGGGATGCCATGGTATCATGTACAGTGGCTCCGTCATACTTGATGCACAGCGTCACCAGGTCAGGCTGTGTTGCTGAACATGCTGAATGCAAAATAATAGTAATAATAATAATTATTATTATTATTATTATTATTATTCATCATCACCATCATCAGGAGTGTTCAGAGAATAAAAAAAAACAGAAAAAGCAAAGATATCGTATAATAGTCTAAATAGTAAGTAATCGTGACTCTGTTAAGGTGATATGAGTCGTCGAGAGCGTAAAAGCGTAAAGTTGGCCCACGCTCCCGCCGGTACACTTGGCGCTGCTTTCTTACGTGCGGCACGCCGTCGTCGCCCTTTGAGACGTTAGCTGCGTTCAACACGAACACCCATGCACGATCCGTGGGGTCCGTTATCCAGCGGTCACGGAGAGCCTGAATTTCACTCGTCGACAGGCCGGCGCCGGAAACTCCGTCGACGGCAACCGTCACTGCCTGCGGCGTTAGATAGACAAACCCCAAAAACGATCGCTTAAAATCAAACAAGAGCGGCAAATCCGACAGCAGAAAATAAAATAATGCAGCTTCGAAGCAATGGACTAAATAAATATGATAACATCGATAGACATTGCTAAGTTAAGAGAGGCTGCACGCAAAAAAATAGAATTCCTAAACTGTAACAGCATCTTAATTTTCGCAAAGCAAACGCAGGGTATGTTGTAGGCCATTCCTATTGGCAATCGTATATATATATATATATTTATAGTGCATGGTTATTCGCCGTCCATCATTATATTTGCGCGGCAAGTAGATTCCGCGGTCCGCGTGATTTATCTAGATACATCTTCGTTGTGTAAGAGGCAAACAAAAAACACATGCGCTCGATGTAAAAAGAGAGGAGCAACTTAGAAGTAATCTCGTATATGTACATCCAGGAGAAACATAGTCTTGAAGCGTCTAGTCACGGATTGGTACCGATGCGGTCACGAGTGTTGAGCGGCAATACTCTCATTACGTTGACTGAATGATACGCTCTAGTTCAGACAAGATCAGATGGATGCATGCGTGCGTGCGCTGAGGCCGGTTGTCGTCGATGCCGTATCCACGTACCTGTGGCGGAATAGCAGCGATGGTATCCAGGTTACGAATCGGGCGGAAGTTGTCAAGAGGCAGCAGTTGCATAAGGCCAATGTCGGCGAACAGTGTCTCGACGAGGCCCGTCGCCGCATCGAACGACTGCGGAATGCAACGCTCCCAGACGACCGAATTCCGTTCGTCAGCTCCCTCCTCATCATCATCGACAGCCTCACCGTTGGCTGTCGGGGCCACTGATCGGGCTCCGACATACCATTGGCCCACGTCGACCTGTGATCATCACAACAAAAACAACAATATCAACAATATCGTCAACAATAGCAACAACATCAACAACAACAACAACAGCAACAACATCATCAACAACAGCAACCACATCATCAACAACAGCAACAACATCAACAACAACAGCAACCACATCAACAACAACAGCAACCACATCAACAAGAACAGCAGCCACATCAACAACAACAACAACATCAACAACAAAAAGGACCATAACAACGACACCAACAGTGGCAGTGGCAGAAACAACAGAAACAATTCGTATAACCACGCGCTCGCTTCTTTCGATTTTACGACGACTGTCAGGTTACACTTTGGGGCACTCCGAGAAAGAGTCTTCCTTTCTCCCAGCAGGGTTGTTGCATTTATATGACTAATCGGCACTCAAGGCACGTACCTTCTAGGATCTGATCCGTTTATGGGAGAGGGACCCACCACACAGTTAACGTGGCATTCTGCCGTACATTGCAATTTATCCGGCAGATAGCTGGAGGAACCTCGCATACACCGTCGTACAAGGTAGAGGCAATCGGAAACTTTAGCAAACTCACTCTCAAATATAGCTGCTTTCACTTCAAATTGTCTACAATAAAATTTATATTTCACCGCTTGTGTTGTGTGTAAAGTATTCATTCAGCGTATAAATTTTACTCTGTCTTGCTTACAGAAAAAAAAACCCACGTCGTCGGTCATGTTCCGTTGAAACGTTCACATATGCAGGTGGAACAAGTCCATATTGTACCTACTAAGGGTTCGAATACATCGCCTTCTTATACAGAAGATAATACCCTACGAGTATCTTAGAGCATTCTAATCATGCTTTCAGCAATATACATAGTACATTACACATCCATTTAAAGTAAATATATATATATATATATATATATATATTAATCATGCTTCCAGCAATATACATAGTACATTGCACATCATATATATATATATATATATATATATATATATATTTATATTTATATGTATATATATATATATATATATATATATATAAGCGTGCGTTGTCATGAATGTGTCACACATACCTCGCTAAGGCAAGAGTCCCAATCCACATCATACGTTACTTCTTGCAGAGCTGCCATTTCAGGCCCGTCGAACTGTATACTCAGGTAGCCATCATCATAGATTTGCATAATTTGTGCACAGCAGAACGACATAGTGTGAGCGAGCTCCTGCCCGGACAGCACATCGGATTCCGTCTGAAAGTCTGAATAATGCAGATCACTTGCTCGGGTTAGCGTAACAACGTCCATTCAACGAGTCCATTCAAAACCTCGTGCCCTTTCTATATCTCTCCTTCTTTCTATGCGCATGTGATTGCGTATGTCCAGCCCATTTGCCGCAAATCTCGACCCCTGGGCATACAAAAAACGGTCGATTCACCTATCTATCTATCTATCTACCTATCTATATATCTATCTATCTATATATATATATATATATATATATATATATATATAAGCAAAGCGCCTAGCGGCAAACATTCCGTCACAGTAAATATCCTCAATATAAAAGTTTCCATCTACCTTCAGCGCCGCCGTTGACGTTGGTCTCAACCTCAGTAGCATTTGCAGTTTTGCCGTTTTCGTCACTCGTAGCTGCTTCGGTGCTGTCGTCTTGGTGACGGTAAAGTGAGTCGTCTTCCGTGCCTCCACTAGGCTGCTGATCGGCGTACACCTCAGAGAAGCCATCACCATCCGCTGCGTGCGCCTCGCAACGATCGCTCACGACTGCCACGTTCTCATCCGTCACGGTCGAAGCCGAGCAGTATTCCTGTTCAACACCTTCGATGTCTGCAGGCGATTCGCCAATGTAGGTGTTATTCGCCGCCGAGACATAACTACTGCCGTCTCCGCCATCTGGTTGGTGGTCGGCCGATGTGAGGCATTCGGTCGTCGTCACTTCGGAGATATTCTGTGTTGCGTCGAACTCTTCTTGGGCAGCAGCAGCATCATCATCATCATCATCAACATCAACGCCTTTCTCATACGCGGGCTCAGCGTCAGTCGCATACGCGTACGGAGCGACGCACTCTTCGCCGTCGACAATGTCCTCTGTTGCTCCAACGTCATGATGATGATGATGATGATGATGATGCACCGTATCAAGATCGTATGACTCTGCTTGCACGGCTCCAGGCTCTGTGCTAGCCTGATTAGCGTCAATAGCGTCATAGTTTGCCGGCTCACTGGTGGTTTGATCACCACCGTCTCCCGTTGCATAGTCGATGCTGTCTCCGACAGCCTGCGCGTAACCACAGTATGCGCCTTCTGCAATCGTAGTACCGTCAAATATCTGGTCGTCGTCGTCGACGTCGTAATAACCCTCTGCTGACGAATCTCTAGCGGCGGCGGCGGCGGAAGCATCAGGCTGGTGCTCATCGTCTGCATACGACTCATCTTGAATGACCTCTCGCAGGCCACCACCACCAGCGGAATCCTGTCCATATTCGGAAAGTTCTTCGGCGTAGACCGTCGCTCCGTTATGAGTCATGTTTTCTGGGTACTGCTGTGTAGCTGTTGCTGCTGCTGCTGCTACTTCCTCCTCCTCCTCAGCATTACCACAGAGAGGAAATGTCTGCCGGTCTACGGCAAACGCGTCGGGCTGACCCTCATCTGCGGCGTATGCGGCGGCCACTTGCGCTTCCTCGGCGGACAGGTCGGCGGTGGAATTTTCAGCGGCGTAACCATCGAACGTCGGCTCGTCCGCAGTGAAGTTTTCCTGCGAACCTGCCACACCATTGTCGTGTGTCTGTTCGCCGTATTCGGGCGCACAGATATAGCCAGCCTCATCTGGTACGAACTGGTCTTCGGAGTGGTCTATGTCGTACGGCGCTACGACGTTCGCGGCAGTCGTTTCCGTTTGGCCGTCGCCGAATATCGCACCACCATCGTTGGCCGGATAGGAGGATGTCGCTGCAACCGCATCCCCGTCCGGTATCTCCGCGCCGTACATTCGCCGTTCCTGGTCCACGACCTCGTCGATCATGCCGCCGTTCAAAGGTGCGTCCCCGTTCATTTTTGCGATTTGTTCCGCTGTGTAGGTGGTTGTCGCCGCGACTTCCGTATCCAATCCGAGAGCCTCCGCATCGTCGAACGTTTCGTGCCCCTCGAGACGTTCGACTCGGAGGCTGCCAGCGACGAAATCCGTGTTTTCGTTGCCGTCAAACACTCCAGTGCTCCCAAGCTGCCGCTGCAGCGGTCCCATGATCTTGTCGGCAAAAGCCGCATTCGTGCTTGCAGTTACCGCCGAGAGCGACCCCCCAGCGTCGAAATCGCCGGGCTGGGATGGCTCAGAATCGCCGCTGGTCCCGGACAGATTACTCGTGAGAAGACCCTGCGACGCAAGCTCCTCCCTCGAGTAGCAGGTAAACTCGGCGGAATCGTCGCTCCAGCCGCCGTTCGAGACGGCACGATCCTCGGAAACCCAGTCGACCCTGACAAACGGCGATCGATCGTGTTTGCCGTAAATCGCGCCCGTTTTGTCCTCGAACATGGCTAGAATTCAGAACATGATCCAAAATGCGTTTAGAACGAGATATGTATATATATATATATATATATATATATATATATATTTATATGCATTTATCAGCAAGAACCTGCACCTTAAAGTGGCGATAATTAAATAATCAATACATATCGACAACATCTGGGGTACCATTAGCTGTGTCAGCCACACTTCTAGGAAAAACGATACTGCAGAAACTCAGCCCCGCCGGCGTTATCAGGGTCAAGCGCATTCGCAGACGACTAGGTCCCGGCCTATAACAGATAGCCATACAGGCGAGAAGGGCGATGCAGAAATTCAACGAAGCCCCGCCGGCCACCGTAATCGACAGCTAGTCAAGGTGTTCAATTGTTCAAGAAATGTAAGAACGTTCCGGAATGCGCAAGCTGTGGAAGTGCGCACGATCAATTCCCCCGGTTTTTAAAATTGTCACCGGTGCACGGGTCCTTCGCCCAGTCCGACTACCCCGGTAGAAAAACCGGCGGTACGCGCCTCTGCCAGGCGGGACACCGCCGACCCTCTGGCACCAACTTAATGGACTTGTTATCATACCATTGTCAGCCTTCGAAGTGGGAACCCGTCGGTCCAAATGTACAGATGCCCCGGGACGCCTCGGAAAACAAGGCCAGGTAGAACCACTCGGGCGACTTCTCCCAGATCGACCGCCTATACAGCCTCGGGCCGAGTGGAGGGAGCCTAACCCCCGCTCCCCTCAACAGCAGGGTTACTGGCACGCATCGCCAGATGAGCTTCACAAGCAAAGGAATCGAAAGGCGCATTAAGGCTGCACACCCAGGCATCGATTAACCCCAGTTTCTCTGCCAGCAATCCCGTCGACACCATCGATGGCGCTCACTTACGCCATAGACTATGCGGTCAAGTACACTTAGACATGCACATAACTTGACATCATTCCCAAGAGGCTCGACCAGCACTTGACGCGGTGCTCGCCGACAACTGCTCCATAACAACGACGCGCGCAGCTCGGCCAACGTGCTGGTGTTTGCCCATACAGTTTTGACAACCCCGCGCCGAAGACGGAACAGTATTATTTGGGCCACATTCCTCAGAGACAGAATCGAGGGACACAGATCAGGACGTGGGCTTCACCCGACTCAAGTCCGAGCGTCTGCCGCCAGGCAAGCAACTAGGCTGCTCGGGAGGCGTCGTGAGACCTTTGCTCTCCGTGGGGGTCTACGCAGCCGACGCATTCGTGGAAATTACTTCGAAACACCCCAAAAAGCGGGACGACCTCGACCTGCCGCCCAATCACCTGTCACCGGTGCAGAACACGATGTTGTCTCACGAAGACTTCTCCGGTAGGGTCTACCGTAGGCATGCACGACTGATGCAAACGTCCCCAGCCGTCCAATCGTCTTCACCTAAGTCTTCCGTAGATTGGCGGCGAAATGTATTGTCAAACTTAGAGCAGCTCTCGTGTGCGAGAAGCTTGGGGCTCACTAGCTTTGCTTTAAAGCACCTAACAGCAACACCTGAAAACTAAACTAGTCAAGTGGCCTGAGGCGGTGCACTTTAGATCCAGACAGAGTGATAGAACAATTTTTCCATGTAGCGGTTTGTAGCAAGGCCTGCCACTGTTTTACTTAGCCATGAACGGACTAGTCAGCTCTATTCAGTTTGAACCTGAACCTAAACCCCTAAGCCTCCGGCACCCAGAAAATAGCTTCATTAGGGGCGTCAGTGGTGCAGACAACAATTAAAAGAGCTATTTACTTCGACCTGCAGAGCGGGCTTGAAGTCAAAGTTCCACAACTTTACAAGGGTCAGCCTAACCTATCCGCCTTCAAAGCACTTATCCCTGGCTTCGAACTCGTCGAGGCAGCTGAAATAACGCTCCTGGGTTTGAGTGCCTTCCCACCTGATTAGGCTACGCCTGCTTGCTTCCACTGCGGCTATCGCCTACTGAGAATGAGCACTGGGAGACCCACGGGATCTCCTGCAGCAGAAGCGAAGGATGGCAAAGCCATGACAGGAAAGTAAACAAGATTGCAGTTTGGGCTTTCAGGTCAGCTTCAATGCCGTTCATCCGAGGGCCAGCCGGCCTTCTGAAAACCGGACGGTCTCACCCTTATCCTCTTTGAAAAGAAAAGAACGCTTGTTTGAAATGCGACAATCACCGACACCCTCGCCGCCTCAAACCTAGAGGCTAATGCATCCGCCGCTGGACCCGCGGCATGCAAGGCTGAACAACTTAAATAAACATAATTAGACTTAACGCACTGACTAAGTCTACTGGAGGTTCTAACACAATACAATTCGATATAGCTATATAAAATATACACAAAATATTTATATATATATATATATATATATATATATATATTGATGCAGTCAGTTACATTTAGAGTAGCCGTGAAACTGTCCTTAACATTAGGTGCAGAGAGAGAGAGATACTACATAATCACAAAAAAAGTGTATGCAGGCAGTGTAAAATTGAGGTCATCCATTTAACTGTCATTGACATGAGGCCACTTTCTGCAATCTCGAAGTCTCGAACGACGTAGCGCAGTAAAATAGTAGTAGGTCACTTTCAAGAGCTGACGGTGACAGCTAGAGCCACTGGGTTGAGAAAGCGCCTAGCATTAACTAGGGCCAAGCGCTTCACTTACCGACGATGGCGTCGAAAGCTGTGAGCACGTTCTGGAGCACCTCCTTGACTGCGGCTTGCTCAGTCCTGCGCGCGCTCGACGAGCCCAAAAGCAGACTCCCCACGTGGATCATAGCCGTATACGGCGAACACGACAGGGTCGGCAGCGAACCTTTCGAGCGGACAACCGTGATTGTGGCCGGGGGAAATCCCCGCTCGCCGAGCTGTCTCCGTAAGTAACCAAGCTGTGCCCACTCATTTCCGTAGGCGGCTGGCGGCGCTATGAACACCTCTTCGCCCTCGAAGATCGTATCTAATTTTGGCATCTCGCCCGTACACCTGTAATCAGTGACAAGTCAATTGCTAGTTGCCGATTAGCTTTACTAAAACATACACGTACAAACATGTGCTCCACGTGACACCTGAAAGTTTATCACAATATATTGCGTGGTAGCCATACGTATGGCACGCTTTCCAAACGTATCGAATCTTTTCCGAACAATTACGTTAATTCATTCAAACTACAATTCATCTAGTAACCTCATTGATTGGCCGCACACGTCGCTCCACCTCGCACCGATTCCATCAATGTTGAAGGCATCTATAAAGGGCAATGTTCTTAAATATAAATCATGTTCATCAGGATCGTCAAGCTCTGTATAGTTTTTTTTCTAATTCAATCAAGTCTTTTCAGCGCAACGGCATTTTCAACTTGGATGTTTAACTCAGAATCATATCGGGGAAACAGAAAATCCGATGAATCAAGGGGCGACGGCCCATGAAGAGTTGAGCCAGGGTAAAAGAATTGAACAGATACGCGTCTGTCAACAAATCACTGTCCGTGGGACTGTACGTTGCTCGGCTTAACGAAGGCGGTGAACGAAGTGCGTCTTGAAGTTTTAAAGGCGGTGAGGTCTGTACCTTGACTAGGTTTTGTAAGGCGTAATCGGTACGCACGTTCGTGCTTCCGTCCGTTTGTCGCTGAGAAGGGCAAAACTACAGTTCTGGACACAATCTTTGTGGAGTGCGAAACCACTGTGAAACTATTATTCAATAATATCTTACCTCTGTTTACTGGACATACAAAATGTTGCCCCGGAATGATCCGAAGACCAGATCGGGCCTCCCATACTCCACTCAACGCAGTGGGGACCTACATTCTAAGTTATAGAATGAGACTGATGTGGATCGTGAGACGATAATAGCATTTGTGATGACGAACTGAATTATAACATTTTAACCAAGCGTTTGCGCTGTGGCCTAAATTGTTCTCCAGGCGGCGTTAAAGTGGCATAGGTCTACCTAGCGAATATGCAGCCATTGATTCGCTTAATTAACAAAATCTGATCATGGTCGAATATAGTTCATTCCGGCATTTACCTTGTCCAGATTAGAAGCCAATTTAAAAGTCCAGATCTTGAACCCATGACCTCCCGAATGCACGGAAAGACCACTAAGCCGCCTTGCTCGGTTCCTTTCTTCTGTATTGTTTTTCTTTATTACCTTCTTTATTTCCTTCGCCTAACGAACGAGTGGCAATTGGAAATCACACACTGACACGGGTGTGGCTCAAAGTGCAGGGTGGTTCCTATTTTATGTCATCCTGCAAACCGTGTTACTTTTGCTCCATCGTTAACGGTTGCAATACGAATTGCTTGATTAGGCCCAAATCGAATAGACTTAATTGCGCAAACTGATTTGGTGCTGGCCCTACCTCGTTTGCAGCCTCTCAAACTGCAATGCGGCCAAATGTTTACTCTTGGTCAATGGTAGAAGTCCTTTTGTATCTACAAGTCCCGATTGCTGTGTTTTTACTCAAAAGTTCAGCAATTCAAGCGTACTTCACAAAAACCTTCCCAATCTCAAAACTTCGCTCAAACTTGTAGCAAGTAATCTGTGTGGAATCCCCACTTTTTTCTGCTAGTATCTCCGCGGCCGATCAACGTGATGCTTTCAACTTGGTCAACCTATTTGGCAATGATCGATGCAGGCGGCGAATGACTTGTGCATCATCTTAATCTTTAAGTCCAGAAAAGTGTTCCTGGCGCAAAATGTACGCACTTGTCCTGTTTATTTCTCAACGTATGCAACAGAACTATTTCAGGGAGAGTTTTTTTTTCGATAGATAAGGACCTCTTGGTTCGTTCTGCCCTACTGCATACGTTTTCTACTTGCATTATCATTGTGAGATTATAAAGATAGCCGTTCCATTTTAGTCGTTGTCTTATGTGAGCGTTATAGTTATCAAACCTTGTACGGTATGCTCAGGCAGATATATATATATATATATATATATATATATATATATATATATATATATATGTATATATATTATATATATATATATATATATATATATGCGAGGGCGGATTGAAGAGACCTGATACATATTTATAAAAAAAAGTAATATTTGTGGTGTGTTTTCGTGATCCAATAATGTTGTTTGCTCAGAGTTCAGACCTCTTGCGGCGGTCGTTTTCGCGCAATGCCCGTAATATTTCGCGGTAGTACTGCTTATTGACCGTACAACCAATTGGCAATAATGTGTAAAAAATTATTTGCAGTCCAAACAACAATCAAAAGAATCTTAACGTTGGGCCTGCTCTGTCTGACTTTCTTCGATCGACAATCTTCTTGAAAGCACCACTGGGAGGATTGGGCTTTGGTCTCGATATTGTAACCATATACTCATGACTCGTCTCCTGTAATTATCCTCTGAAACAATCCAAAAGTTTTTGCAACTGCCTGAAAGTTCTCCTCGTACATTGCGGACATTCTAGAAATTCAACATGATTGGCACAAACTTCACTACCAGTCTTCTGTCGTATAAAGTATCGGTCAAAACGATTACAACTGATCCATAAGGTATCTCAAATTCCTCAGCTATCTACCTCATAGTGAATCTGCAATTGCTGAATACGATATCACGAACGATTTCAACGTTTTATGCTATCATTGGCGTCAAAGGCATGCCTGAACTTTAGCACAGAACTTGATGCAGATGTGCTGCTCCTCCATTCTCGGCTCCTTAAAGATTGCCGAATTTCGTTTTCTTCAAAGCCTTGATCCAAACTCAAATAATAAACGCCGCCAACGATCGCCAAATGTGGCGTGTAGCAGATGAATGGCGCTTCTAAGCAAAATAAACCGGAAGACCTTGGCAGTCTCGTTCTGGCGGCAAAATTCAAAGTATATATATATATATATATATATATATATATATATGGGGTGGATCGATACGTGAAACAAATTCATTTTCGCAAAAAGCAGGATATACAGAAAGAAGAGGTAAGTGTAGGCAAACCCTTAGTAAGCGTAAAACTCACCATAAGCATGTGGCGTGAAGATATGACGCGTAAATAAATATATATATTACTAGTCCCGAAACTTTCAGCAGTCCTCCTACAAGTATATATGCATGCTTTGTGTACCACGCTATATCTTGTATGTAATTATAAAAATATTACTAGTCCAACGATCCTCAATGGTCTTTATAGCACAAGAAAAATATTCCGAATATTGTGTCTACGACGCATATCACATGAGGGCTGTTCTGTTGTCTTTCCGGAGAGACACGCGGGCTCTAGTGCAATGATGCGTTCCTTCAACCGATCCAAGAGTGATGCGTTCCTTCAGCCGATCCAAGACTGATGCGTTCCTTCAACCGATCCAAGACTGATGCGTAGTACTCCCCAGTTATCGCTCTTCCTGTAGAAAGGTAGCCGATGAATAGAATATATTTTGCATCCCAGAAAATTGCCATTAAGACATTTCCAGTCGAGATGTGCCTCCTTAGCCTGATGGAGATAGAAGGCTTGTCGCCGCGTGTAATACCCCCCCCTGGTGGCATCCACTCCCGTTCTGGAGTGAAGCAGTGGATGATCGAGGCTTCGATCGGCGGTTACAAATCAGCCCAAAAAATCCTGCAGATTTCGTCTCAAAGGTTCCGGATTGATCACCAAAAATGAGACGCGTGTCGGTTTTTGCTTAACTGTTAGCTCACGCGGTGCACCACAGCAAAGGCTCATCCCTTCCGCTATTTCGTCCAGCTTCAATCGGTTTACTCACAGAATGAACCACTATATATATATATATATATATATATATATATATACATTTTTTTTTTAGAACAGCATCAATAGAGTTGTTGAGCCTCTCCATATCGATCCACTTAAATGCTGCCCGTTTTTTCCATTTGTATGCCATGTCCCATCTATGGTATCTATGGTATCTTATGACCCTATCTATCACATACATGAAAATCATCCAAGATCATTTAAGTGTAGCTAGGTTGCTTCGATTTGAGCCCGCCAAATTGTTTCGAATATGGTACAGACGGCTTGTAAACACATGCTATGAACGCGCTAAAGGTAGCTTGGCGCACATCCCGCCGTGCACAATGCGTCGTTCAGCCGAGTCCCGCTCCATCACTTGCACGGCATGGCGACGCCGGTCGTGCACGCTGACCCAAGTGAGCGTTAGCATATGCCGCGCCCCATAGGGTAGAGATCATGATCATCATCCTCATCATGCACACGCCCACGGGCACTTAGTGCACGTATGAATCGCGTGCTCACGTGGATGTTGTAGAGAGACAGCACAACCAGTCTCCCTCATTATACAACAAAGGGCATAGATCACATACAACAAACCCGCATGTAATGCTGGGCTGTTTCCAACGTACTCTGGCATTTAGATGGCCAAGCAGACGACGGTGACAACAACAACAGCAGCAGCAACAGCCACAGATGTGCTACGAAATAAGCGAGAGACGACGTAAACATTAACTGCAGCAAACTGTCTTGAACATAAAGGAAAGTCGACGTTAAGTATTATATATATATATATATGTTGAAGGCAATCATGTCTAATTCGAAACCTCGATCAGGGATGATCTAAGTCTCTAGGTGTACCATAAAAGAAGAGAAAATATGCGGCTTATAATTAAGGAATCCATTTAGGATATTTTGCAAGTCCTGCTTTTTAACTAGAATTGGAATATCCATATATATATATATATATATATATATATATATATATATATATATATATATATATATAATATATATTATATATTATTTATCTATTCATATATAATTATGATATATATAATATAATAGCCTATCTATAAACGCAGGCAGAGCCTGTTCTTACTTTTTTTGGCGCTGATTAGTGTTCACTGCCCTTTGCTCTACCATTGCGCTGCAGCACTACGTTAGTGTGTAACAGGCTAGGGTTATATATATATAAAAGCCTAAGACAGGCTAGGGTTATATATATATATAACCCTAGCCTGTCTTACACATACTCAACGTAGTGCGCCAGCGCAATGCGTAAGCAAAGGGGCAGGTGAAACTATTCAGCGCCAAAAAACGTAAGAACAGGCTCTGCCTTGCGTTTTATCTAACGCCGAATTAACAATAACATTAACAAATGTAACTGTTGTGTAGTTCCCCAGTCCCAAAACTTTAATTCAAAAACCTGACATGAATTAAGAAGAAAATTGTATACGATCTACACAGAGCCCAATAACACGCCGCTAACTACGTATTACAATTACAGATCATAACAACAGCCCTAACAATAATAACGACAGATACGGTGATCATGCTGGGTGGCGGTCTTTTTTGATGTTCCCAGCATAATTTGTAGCCTGGCAACCTGTTTTCACATAGCATACATACATCATGTAACGACAGCATTCTCCGGTGCGCGTGACAGTCATTACGAAGATGCCAACCTGAGAGAATTACGCACTTCTGTAAACCTAAAATGGAGCTGGCTCTCAAGCACCTAGCCTGTTCCAACGATTATTCGAAACGCACTTAAAAAAAACTATTCTCTCTCTCTCTCTTTCTGTCTTCGTCTGGTCATCTTCTCGTTGTTACCACAAGCGTGTAGCTAACCCGAATTCCACCTGTGGTAAAACTTCGTTCTCACAACTTACCCAACAGGGTAGAGACGTTTTGCTGGACTTTTCGTTTCTTGCGCACCTCCTGAAGTAAGACGTTGTAGAATTGGCTACACACATACATACGCCTAAAGGGGATGACCTAACAACAACAACGACGATAGCCTCAACAACAACAACGATAACCACAACAACAACAACAACAGCAACGGCGATAACAACAACAAAGATAACCACAACAAAGATCAATTGTTGATGACCTGCTGTACACACAGATATTTCACATAACGATGCACCGCCGTTTTGTGTACGTGCAGTCTTGTGTGAACAAACGAAAGAACACACCTCAACAAATGCATTGGCCGGCCGGCAAATGGCACATTCTTCCATAACGCGCATGCAAAGCCAGCCGTTAACAGACACTCTTTCCCGTCTTGCACTGAGGCACGATCAAGTCGTCAACAACGGACAACGCTGGTGGTGGTGGTGGTGAAGCCGCTGCTGCTGTCGCTGTCGCAGCCGGCATGTGGTGCTGCCACGGAACGTGCACTGTACGAGCTATGCGTTCTGGGCACGGCGAATAGATGAATCAAACGCTCACTCAACTCAAGGCTCACGTGAGAGAAAACCAGGCTAGGGCTAACGAGAACGAGGATAGAGAAAGAAAAGAAGTAACGAAGTATATATATATATATATATATATATATAGTATATAGAGAGAGAGAGCGAGAGACCGAGAGAGAGATAGAGAGAAATAGAGGGGGTAGAGTATGGACGGGGGAGAGAGAGAGAGAGGAACAAGGCTTAAGATCGTGGGCGCAAATGAAATTGACCGCCACAACTCCGTTGGCGTCAGTTTAACAAGCAAACAAAAGAGTCTTTTTGGGGCAGCGCATCATACAACTCCGAGCCTAATCGAACCCGGAGTTTCGTGGTTTGTTTTCGTCGTTTTTGTAGGCAAGTCCCACGAGCCGCCCCTAGCTATATGCCGGTGACGCACGTGCTTCACCTTCGCAATCGTGAAACCTACCTAAATTCGAACGCAGTGTGAATCATAAGGCTTCTAGGCGACATCGAACGAATATGATGGTGGTTTCGTCGTATTCGTCGTAATTGACGGAATGCCTGAAGTGCGGGTGTTTTGCCGTCATCAGTCTTGCTGTAGTTAGTAACTTGATCTATCTATGTATCTACCAGGTCAGCTGTTCGCCGAACATTCTACGCAGCTTACTACTACTACAATTTCTACCTATATTGTAGTATGACGCACTCCGTGTTAGAGCTGCGTCAAGTCGTTGTGCCCTCTGAATGTCAATGTAGCTTCTGTAATTCTCCATTGGAAGTATAATAAAAGTATAATAAATATATAATGCTCATTGGCTTAGCTAGTTGATGTGTGTAACATATACCTAATGTATTATACGGATAAATATATTTATATTCGCCATTCGATGTACTCTGAAATTAAGTTGCTTCTTCTTTACATGTTCTCGCGATTTTCTACGGCGATTGACGGCTGCTAGTCTCGCAGCATATACAGATATACACACATATGCAAATGTAAAGCGTGCACACACATATATATAAATATATATATATATATATATATATATATTGAGAAGTACATTTTCGTTAAGACTACAGAGCTACACGAGCAGAAACTTGCCGTGTCCGTCTACTTAAATGTAAATTGCATCGGCATCTTTACGATCAGTTTCCCCCTAACACTAATACGAAAAATATTAAATGTACATTTAATAAAATTCTCCGATTTACACAAATAAGGTTGCTTTTGAGAAAAATATCAAAGTAGCGACAACTTCCTTTCAAATTAATCAGGAGGCAAGAGTTAACACATTGTTATCAATTGGCCTACTCTTAAACTTGAGACATAATGTCCTATCATTTACCCGTAGCACATCCAATGTTATATATATATATACATATATATATATATATATATATATATATATATATAGTGTCCGAAATAGCTACACACCTACTAAGTAAGGTTCATGGTTAGATAGTAGTAAAATTTAGGTTGAATGTTAGCCGCCGGCCTAAGGGCATCCCGGTGACCGCGTGGCCTTCTTTTTCTTTTGACATCTTCTTTCTTTGAACTTTCTTCGTCGACAATCTGAATTGGCATCGCGCTGGCACGGACAGCGTACGATGCAGAAGCGAGAGCGCCCAGCAAGGCGTCCATGTTTTGTTGCCAATCACCGGGAGGTATATATTGACATATTTTCTAGCTTTATTAACCGATGGTTGGTTACAATATTGCGCGTACAGAGAAAGCACATGTTTGCATATACGTATATTAATCACGGTTCCAAGAGTCAAGTCAACGGAACTGCTCTATCGCACTGTTGGAAGTGATATTAGTCACACTGTCCCCGGCAGAGTTTGCACAAGCATAACGAGGAAATTTCATTTAACTTCTCTCGAGTACAGATTCATTCATGTGAAAGCCATTACGTTACACGTACTCGTTGAAAGCTGCCGTTTTCGGTAAAACATGTATTTGTTGTTAATCTTCTACATACTTAGGAGGCGAACTTTTCAGGTTGAGGAGATTAACGACAACGTCCATTGATAGTTCATGTGGGTCTCGGATAGTACGAACATATTGTAGTTCGTTTTTAATTTGTTCATCAAGGTGCCTCCAGAAGTTCGTACCTCGAGACGAGAACATGACCCCTAGGTAGGAGTAGTGTGAGGCAAATTCTATAGATTTGAACCTAAGTTTCGTCGAGTTCGTTTCGTTCGAGTTTCGAGTCGATTCCAGCCAATTTTCCTCCACGTCTAAACTTCATTGCCTGTGTTTTATTTATATTTATCTCCAGCTTGTTCTGGTGGATGTAATGCTGCAAGGTCGCAAGGAATGAGTACAAATAAAATCGGCTGCGAGAGTATAGCCCCAAGTCATCTGTATACGTAAGGACCCATAATTGTCAACCCTTTGAATATAATAAAGGAGCACTTGAATTGAATTGAATTGAAGGACGTCCACGTGCGAGTGCCGACTCTGTATCTCTTCAGGAAGGTCACCAGCATCGAAAACAGCAGGGGGCTAAGATTATCACCCCGGGCAACACCAGTGATCTGTAAGATCGCCATGTCTTAGCAGCTCTATTCTTCTATCATAGATTGTCCTCCTTGTAAAATGCCTTTAATGATCTCCAATATATTCAACGAGACCCCGCGAAAAGCCACCTTGTCAAGTATAATCGTTTGTACGACCGTGTCAAAGACCGCTTTGAAGTCTACCAATACAGCAAAGAGGTAAGTCCCTTTAGTTCGGAGTGCCCGTTGTATAGAAACCAAACTACCGAGAGGTATATATACCCGCCGGTATATATATATGCAATTGCATTGCATGATGAGTGCTGCAACGTACTATCACCCGGTAGTTGCCTGCGCGTAATTATATATCTAGGCGATACAAAACATGCAGACGTTCGTATTACAGGAGGCAATAATACAATATGCAATGGGGGGAGTGAGTGCGCTAGGTAGGGTTGTCATCTACCGGGATGTTGCCGGTTTGATCCATGTTTTTGACGTTAATCGAATTTTCAGTTAAACGATGTTCATTGCATAGCGGCGTCAAGCCAGCCTATTGTACTGTTCTTGCACTGTATCACCAACCAGCTTAAAATCACCTCCACCACCGGAAGAGTCTTATCGCCCTGACTGCTGGAGTCTTAAACCTCCAGCCCACTCCCTCGATTCAACGGACACTCTATCCGTTTCCGTTTATGGATTATGTAAATAAAGTCTGCTATAACAGCATGCACGAAATTATTATTATCCGAAAGTGAAAAATGCTTGGAACGTCATAAATCATGGGGAATGGTACTATACGCCTTGGAAGACCGCCTTTGATACTGCTCGGCGAAATGCTATACTGCGAAAAGCTCGTCGATGTGGGTGTGGGCCCGAAGACCCTAATCCTAAACGCCAGCATTCTCCAGACAAACCCGGTAACTTCTCGAAGACGCAATTTGTGAGCACAAGCCCGTTATCCAGACGCCCGGTTATGCGCGGGGTGATAATAGCCCTCTGCCTTTCTCTACCCTTCTCACCGATATATCGTCATTAATTCACAGAGAACGCGATACTGTTGGCATCATATTGTATGTCGACGAGATTGTGATGTTTAGTCGTATCAAGTTAAAGTTAGCAGCAAAGCAAACTCATCCTGGAGGAGTATTTCGAAAACAACGGCCTTCAGATTAACGCCGACAAAACCAACGCCATCAAATTTAGGCCCGAAGAATTCCTTGCTTGTTCGGGTCGCTGGGATTTAGCAGTGATGCAGTCGAGTTTATTAGCACCTCATAGCACCATAACGTTTCGATGAAGGGCACAATCTTGGGACTGCACAACGCCGAAATAGTGAGGAAAAATCGAGTTTCTATGTCGACAATCGAAAGATCCCAACAATACCGTTTGAGCACGCTAAAAGCACTTTTTGACATGAAGATTGCTTTGGTGGCAGCCGACGGTCATAAGCGAGAATATCACCACTCGCAGCTAGAGTAACTAGATAAGGTAAAGCCCGCGTTTTTCAAGCTATTAGGTTACCACAGAACGCGAATAATTTTGGCTGCTACTAGACCCAATTTAGCCTGAACCTTCTCAGCCAGTAACTGTTCCCCTTTTCTGGAATTCTGCTAAAAGCTTTCTCGTGAAGACGAATCTAATTCTGTCTATTATCCTAAAAGCGTAATCTGTAAAGGTCCCTGTAAAACATTTAGCCCGTAATCCGTAAGTCGCATTCAGTGCAACCTTCCTTGATCGAAGAGCGCTGCGTCTCTTTTTCTTCTTTCTCTTGATTCGTTTTTATTCTAGCTATCTCTCGTGTATAGTCTCTGAAACGACTAGCGCTTGACAGCAGTATAACATCCAGCTAGGAATGGCATTTGGCACATGTTCTTTGGGCAAACGGCCGCCCCTTTCTAAATTTAATAGCAAACGTTTTGTTTCAATTTACTCGCATTTGTAACAACGAGTTGACGACATACTAGCGTCATGCGAAGGGCACTCGGTTCGTTATGGGCGACCTGCCGAAGTGTTGCTGAATTGTTGGGAAACACTACTTGAACATGAGTAGCTGCCCGACCTTAACATACGATGACTCTGTAGGTCGAGGCTAGGGCAAAGTCTTAATTCTTATCTCTGGTTATATCCCGTTAATAGCTTCTGAAGCTATAAGCACTTGACGACAGGGTAATATTCTGAGAATGCTGAGATTGCTTAATTCTCCTGACATAAAAAGCTAAAAGATTATAAAAGCATTGGCGAGGCAAACACAAGAATAAGCGTTTAACCTGTGTGGATCGTGCTTATTGGGCAGTCAATTGCCTGAACTTGTCGGTTAGATAGAATGATATATGTATGCTGTATATTTGTATATGTCCTTACTTTTATATTATGTTGCGTGTTATTGTAAATATATTTCACCAGTCCCACAATTAAGAAAAATCCTGTTATAGGGACCATGATTTATATCTCTCTAAGGAATAGAGAGGAGAGAGAGAGAGAGATATTAAAATGTTTGCTTCCGTTTTTATGATTCACTGTTTTTATGATTTAATAATGATGCGCCATTGATAGATTCGAGACATTGATCTCGTAGCATCGTTTTCGTTTACTCGATTTTAATAATTACAATGATAATAATTACAGCTAATAGGAGCAATCGTGGTGCAAAGCAAGAGACTCGTTGATGGGCATGACCACGGCCAAGAATGATACACCTACAGGCAGCTTCATTTGTAGACAGCACTACCGGGTTCCAAAAAATACGCCAACGCACTGTAAGCGGAGCGTTGTTTACACTGCAGTGGCTAAAGCAGTTTAATGCTCAAGAGTTTGCTTTGACTGAATTTCGTTTCGTTCAACGTCGTTTAGCGTCGAATCGTTTCTGAAATGGCTAAAATAATACGTGTGTGTGGAAAGCGCTGCAGTGGTCGCTACAACTGTGCTGTTTTGAATGCTGTGTAAAGGTTGGCTAATTCATGAAAGCGCCAAGCCCAGTAGGCAAGGTGTCCCGCCGTGCGTAGCTGGCTTTGTTGTAGGGTGCAGGACAAGAGTTTAGTCTGGAAGGGGGGGGGGGGCATCAGAAGGGATGGGAGAGGAGAGACCAGGGGGAAACTAGAGGATCACGCATTAGAGGATCGAGGTCTGCCTCAACCCCTTAGGACGGCTAGACAGCTAGGACAGCTAGCTGAACAGAGTCTGCTCCGCTCTGAACGAAGCTTGCTTTCGATGTACTCGTAGAACTCCGCTGTCTCGGCCTGCGGCTAACGAGAGCCCTTGCGATTGCCTCCTCCAGTGCACTCAGCCGCCTCAGTCAGAGAAGCGCTGTGTTGTGGTTCGGAGGAAAGTGGGTGTGGGTCAAGGGGAGGTCTCTGTATCGTTCTCTGAACCCCGAGTGGCGACCCCTATTGACCCCCGAGTGCCGACCGACCCTGTACCGAACTGCTGCCTTCCGGCATTCCCACCGGGATCGGTTCTAGAACAGGGTTGTCCTTAGGTCCTATTTCAGGATATGCGACTTAAATTCGACCACGTCGTAAGAAGTTGGCTATTCTAAGGAGCCGATCTCTCTCTCTCTTTCTCGTTGCTAACGAATTTTGGTTTGTGGGTGGGCTTTTTCGTCGATGGTACTGATCCAGAGCGGGTATGAAACACGGTTGCGTTGCCGTCGAGAATGCGAATAGACTCTGACAGTCACATGTGCAGGCAGACGCCAGTGTTTGGCTGAGATATGCGAGCGGCACGGCGAGCGCTCAAACTCTCATATCGCCATCACCATCTCGTTATTGCTCTTATATTAGCTTTCTTTAACCACATAATGTAGGCAGCAAGACGGTTCTCCACCTGAACTCTGGCCAGACAAGAACTCGAACCTGCAATCTCTCTTTATAATATGATAAGATTTGCCGCTAAGATAAGTATTGCCGCAAATATTAGAAATATATTTGTGCGTAAAGGTCCGACGCAAGAAGCCTGAACTCAGAACGGATTTTTAGCGTCTTCAAATGTACTCCTATACTTCCATATAGAGGGTAAAGAAACTCCCATATAAGATATAATAGGAACACCTACATGAGCTCTTCCCGTAGCTCTATCGAGAATCACGCCCAGGTACTTAACCATGGGCGTGGGTGTTACTAGGTGCTCTGGGCGGTATTTATATATTAACTCTTATTGTATATATATATATATATATATATATATATATATATATATATATATATATATATTATATATATATAGAGAGAGAGAGAGCCTCAAGGACGCGTGCCACTCGAACATGTTGAATGACGTATTGTCACGACTTGGCCGCTGAACAGGACAGATTCCAACGCAAGCGAACCCGTAATTGCTCTCGTTATCGTGCCTGCTTGGTGAGTGGAGTGGCAATGACAATAGTCCTAACAGCCTTATTCATCGGGCCTCGAACAACAACATCACATAGAAAGGATGTCGTGCACGATACGCACTTCATGAAGGAGCGAACGCGAAAAGCGAACATGATATGAATGAGAGGCGTCCCCGGCCGTCTCCTGTGCACGATCTAACAGCAACAATAGAAAACAACAACAACAACAACGACGACAATGAACCCTCCGTAGTGGGTTGTGAAGTGCAGACTTTAACAAGCGCGTATATATATATATATATATATATATAAGAAAGATGCAAGAGGAAACGTAAGACCACGGTCTCCGTGAAGGTCACCAACTCCTTGCCGCACAGCTCGACAAAGTGGCTATTGTATCTGCTCTAGTTCTCCATACGCCTAATACAATCGCCGCCATGAACGTCCGGAGAGAAAAAGATATAACAAGTTGTTTTCTCTTAGAAATGTATATGTAGACACAAGATGGATGTATCAATCAGCTTGTTTTTGTCTAATTGTTTATTCATGACGTTGTTGGGAGTCAGATTTTCACCACCCTATGATGGCTTGATACGGCGGCGATCTCAACGCTGCAACAAGTTTTATTTTAAGTACTATTTCATTGCTACTCGATAAGTGAAGAACTCAACTTTTGCCCTCGGGTTGCTCTTTGTAGTTATCTCTGTCTGGAGTTTTCGGGTTTTGCCTAGACTTCGGAGTGGATACTCGAAACTCGCATCGCATCTCCCATTTAATATATCTGCCCAATAACTGATAATAACAAAGACGTCTCCAGCCCGCCCACATCCTCGTTGTATTCCATCACTATATCTTTAGATGATACGAAGGCATCGAAAGTAGCAGTCGGCAGTGGACCCGTTGGCTTCTAATGTCAACGTCTTGCTTACCGAAAAGATTGTAGCTGCGTTTGGGCGAAGCTGGCGTGTTGGGGCCACGGAAAAGAGGGTACAGGAAGCGAAGTGCGGAACAACACAAACAATCTGCTATCTGCTGCGTACATTTCATCGCACCGAGTGCGATCTCTCTTTCTATCGCCGAGTATGGCTGGCCCGTGGGCCATCTGATCGTAACCGGAGCGGCCTCAATGTTGGTCCATACTGTCTGGTCGGATATTATTGGGTCCAGGCGTCCGATCGATTGTACGTGACACAAATCCTGACTGCGGGATTTCCTCCATTCGACGACGAATGGTGCCGAAAACCATAGCGAAAGAGCTACTATGTGAAACGGAATAAAGCGAATTAAGTAAGAAGAGACTACGCCGCCAATTAAAAGTATATAACGAAAAAAAGATAATGAAAATGATTCACGCATCTTAGAAGGGTGTAGGGTGTGGACTTCGAAATAATGCCAAAGTAATACCGAGCCTAGGGGGTGGGGAGGAATCCGGGTTTAGTGGGTTTGCGAGTCTCACACTAGTCACGCAGGCTGCTTGCTAGTGGCGCATGTGCATCATGCATGCCCGAAACCTCCCAGAAAAAAAGTGTGGACATAGAGCCAGGTAGATCAGAGGTCTCGTCCGATTTTTATTAAAAGAATAATTAAAAAACGTAATAGTGTCTATACGGTAACGCCCTTATCAAGTCTTAAGCGCGCGAAATGTGAATATCCGAAGACATGTGATACAGATATCACATCAAAATCTAAAAATCCGGATCAGGACAATAAATTAGATTCGTTAGAATGTCATGAGAGGTCTAGTATTTTACAGCTTGCCACAGATATATGTAGGCGTGCGTTGTCGCGTTGGAATACGACGTAACTAAGATTGCACCGCTCATTGACTTCAAACTATAAATCTACTTTTCAATTTGTATCGTTCTTTGTTCTTCAAAATATTCATAGTGTCGCACGTTTTTCCATCCCACCAGACAGTCAACATGGTCTTCTTGGCGTGAAAGTCTGCTTTTGCAACGGACTTCAGCAGAATGTAACGCATTGATCGTGATTTTTGGCGAGATACGTGGTTGTAGATAATTCATTTCAATGCCGATAATCAAATACATTTCTAAAATAGTGCGTTTTGTCCTTTTTAAGAAAAGAAAATGCGCATTTGTTCAGGCGGTTTACCGTGTCTTTTTCGGTGACACCTAGGCGACATCCATACATCGGCACATTTCCTATAAAGACAGCTAGTTTGGCGTGAATACACATATTTGTAAGATAGGAGCGTCCTTTAAGCAGCGCGGACATAGACCGCGTCGGCTGGCGGCTATGCCGAAGCAAACTAAAGGCATGGCGCCAAATAAAAGATGCCGCCATCCCAGTAGCGAAGACGCGGAAAGTTACTAAATTCGCTGGCAGATCTGTGATATAAAAAGAGACACGCGAATAAATGAGTGTAGTAGTCGTTGGTGCGAGCCAGGCAGAGGATGTGCGTTGTTTGAGCGAGAGAATGGCGACCTCGTAACGGCTGCCGGCCCGTCATGGGGTTGGTGGACACTACAATATTTGTTGCGATCCTGTAGACTATGAAATATGTTTTACAATCTACAAGACAAAATTTAACGAATCCTTATACGTCGTGAAGAGCCCACAAGTTTGTAGCCGGATTGTTACATCCAAATTTGAAAGCTCTCGAACCACCGCATTGTAGTACAAGGCGCGTCCAGTTTCGGGCTTGTATACTGCACAAGTTATCGTAGGCGAGGCAGTTGTTTTCACTATAAGCACTTCATTTTAAGCAAATCGGCCTTTATTTGTGCAATGTTTTACTTTACTCACAAAATGCATAGCGCCCTTTCGTCGAAATGCGTTTCGTAGATGCTGATTTGCTCAAACACTTGGCATGTTAGGGAACTTCCTAGTCTTAGGTTCCGAGATCGTAGCTCTCAGTGTTAAAATAAGCACAGCGTTCATATTGTCAGCCAGTTCTGAGTTGCACATACGGCAATGGAAGTCACCTTTTCTAACGCGGTGCAGCAGCTACTATGGCTTATCAGCAGTTAAGCGAGCCGTGTTGAAGGTTGTATCATTTTCTGAGATCGGAGAGCTTTGCCCAGTATCCAGAAAGGACCGACTGGATTATTTTTTTATTGCTGGCTCAATTGCTTAAAATATTTGTTCTGCTGATAAGTAGTCTTTCCGTCCGTAGAATAATTGAGGGGCATTATAAAGCTAGTTCTGTTATTGTCAGGTCCCAGAGAATCCGTCTAGAATGGACTTGTATGGCTGCTATGGCTTACTCATGCGATGTTAAGCGCCATAGGCCTTCGAATTTTGTCGAAGGAGGAGACAGCCTGTTGTAGCCCAGGTAGCGCACGGCGCACTCGTATAGAGGTGGCGCATATAGCATGATGGTGCTATGATGCTATCTACTATTGATGCTAAAAGACGGCGCCAAGAGTCGGTTGTCCCGCCTCTAGTCCGCGGGAGAATTTTTCGCAGCCTGGTGAGTTTTGGCAGCCTTTCTTTTGGTGCATAGCGCAGATAAGGTGCTATTGTGAGAGGTAACTAACCATGGGCGTGAGTGTTACTTGGTGCTCTTTCAGGCGTAAGTTTATGTTCTGCTAACAATCAATGCCAGACTGTCTGCGTAGGCGACGGAATAAACTACTCCGGGGGCTATGTGGAAGTCCATATACTCCATCATATGTTATATATATATATATATATATATATATATGCGCTGGAGTATCCGCGATATCTCCTGCTAGTTTGAAGTTTGTTCATGAAGCGACAGCTCTGACTGACTATGGGAAGACGATGAAGAAGCTCATGAAAAGAGAACAAAAAAACGTATGTCGAGTTTAGCAATTGTTTTGAAGTGTGATAACTAGTGACCAGCAGCTTAATCGGTAGTTAAGTACATAGCTCAGATCATTCGGCATTGAGCGAACGTCTCCGCTCGTCTGCTTCTGGCGCGTTATCTCGTCTCGTGCGTCGAGCACCATCGTTGATCTCCTACTGGTTCTTGCTCGTTATTTTCTTGTTGTGTAGGCAACCTTGTGTGTATGCATCTTGCCACAATAAGTACTGTGCACGTGACCGCAATTCTGTGTGTATGTTTATTAAACGTGGATGTAATGTGTAACATGGAAACCTCAAAAGGAATCATGCAAACCCGATCATGGACCGCATCGGGGACGTTTTTGTTCAATAGCGGCGGTACAGCGCGAAATATACAAACAACATTAGCCGTCTAGACAAAGTCGTCAGTCGTTCGTTGGTTCCTTTATTGGATTTAGTCGCTAGTTGGGATCTCCGTGTTCATGCAATACTGTGGATTCATCCCAGGCCCTTTTCCTCTCATGGCCCTTTTCCACCTCTTAGTTTGCTCCACCTCCTCCTCTACCTCTCGGGCTGATTCGCCTCATTAACGACACTGCGAGCGTAGCTCCGCACGTACTTGATCGCTTGCCTACTTTCTATGCAGCTAAATTATTGTTTCCCTCCTACTGGCCCTTCGCTCACTTTGCTCTGAGCTCTATTTTCTAGTTTTATCAACGAAGGGTTTTGCACCTGCGCAGTATGCGCCATAGAAACGCCTACTGTGCTTGTTGTTATGGTCGTTAAAATTCGTGGTTCTATCAAATT